>JAVTVY010021416.1:0-87638 GCA_036873755.1 Hanleya hanleyi | reverse complement strand
AAATCAGAATTCCTGCAAGTTGGAAAAGTCGGCGACGTACGTACATGTAGTACACAGCTTCACTGGTAGCCTATGTTTGCATACAAGGGGGGACGGGATCCCCAAATGGATGACCCCCAATTTCATTTGTTTCGAGGAATGCTGTGTTACGTTTTAGAGGAGCCTTATGTCTAAAGTATGGCTTGTAAATTCTTGTGTTAAAACTCCGGTCAAATTAACCGGCATTAGGCCTGTATATATCCAAATGGATAAACACTAGCTGGAAAAGACGTATTGCCCAAATGGCTTAACACGTCGACAAATCCGACATGTTTCCAAGATGGTTAAACTTGTCAGTCTGACATATTTCCAAACTGGCTCATTACGTGGACAAGTTAGACATATTTCCAAAATGGCTCATATTTCCAAACTGGTTCAACACGTCAACAAGTCTCGCACATTCCCAGATGATTCAACATGTCCAGTTCAGTTTATAGTTTGAAACAATTTTGAAATTGAACCCATTGCACAGAGCAATCACAATTATTGAATCCATGAACACTTGAACTTGACTTGACTGCATCATATAAATAGCTATCTTGATGCCTTATTCCTCTTACAATGTCCCCTTCCTTTAGGATTTGAGGATCATCAGATTCCACCTGGTCTTCCCCAACGAAGGCATACTTGCAATCCTCAGGAAAATACAACACGAAGTTCAATCCTACAAAGAAAATAATATTGATACAATTAAGAAGCTAGAGCATATCCAAAAAAAATAGATATTTGGGCCATGATTTTCTATGAATAGAACATAGATTTCAATGGAATTCGAGGGTTCAGTCAAAAACGTGCACTCAGCATGCTATCTAACATAAAAAATTAACATGGTGAATATTCGATTCCATTTTAACCGCTTTTATTAATTCCTGATTGAAATTATAGCCGCACGAAAAATGCTCTCTTCACTATGCCGAATTCTGTCAATATAGATAGGTGCTAAAATCTCAGGTTTGAAAGATAAGCGAAAACCCAAATCCAAAGTGTAGATAGGTTCAATTTGAGTTTTTTCGTGAGACAGCTGAAATTTTAGCCGTTGAAAGACATGCAGTTTTGAGAAACATAATAATTCTCAACTGATAGCGCTCATTTGTCTGTGGACACTATAAGAAAATGTTTCTCATCTTCAATTTGCCCAAGATCACAATTTGCACAAATCCGTTTGCCGGGTGGAATTTTCAATTGTCTACCCTATTCTATCAGGAGATTATGGCCAGGTATTCTCAGATTAGTAACTGCCTGCCTAAAATTGCGATTTGTTATTGACTGTAAGTATTCTGTTAAGTCGTTGCCAGGGGTTGGTATTTGTTTATATACTTCCATTTTTTCGATTTACTGAATTTGTGTTTTATGTACACGTCGTAGTTCCATTTCATTTTGCGATCTACGGTAGACACTAAATTGCTGTGTATTTTATGGGGTATGAGTATGTTTTGCTGTTTCAATAGAGCTTCGATGTAGCTATGCCAGCTAACTCTTCCTTGTTGGTGGAGGGATTTGCTGCATATATAAGCATCAAGCAAGAGGGGATATATGCCGGAGTCTTCCAATCTGACATAGTATTAAAAGTGGAACTTCGACTCATTTCAGTATCTTGAGTATTCTACAACTACATGACTGTAGATTTGATCAACAGATTGATGTTTTGTTCTGTTGGTTGCCTAGTCACGTTGGCGTCAAAGGTAATACTGAGGCTGATAGGATGGCTAAGGCAGCCCTAGATGATGAGGTTTATCCTGTAGGAATCCCATATAGCGATTTCAGACCCTCTATCTGTACTTATGTTAGACGGCTGTTTCAATCTTTATGGGATGCTGTGAATAATTACAAACTTCACGAGTTCAAAAAAACTGTAGGCTACACTCATCTGAACAGCCAAAAACGTTTCGATCAAACCATGATCAGGCGATGTAGAATCGGCCATACACGATTAACTCACGAACATTTACAAAAAAAGAGCCAGTCCCAAGGTGTATTCCATGCCATGAAGATCTCACGGTGAAATATATTCTTATCGAATGCATAGATTTTAAGATTGTAAGAGATGCTTTTTATCGAGCGACCACTTTGGAAGATCTTTTTAGTCGGGTGAGGGAGGATTGCATCTTGAGTTATTTGAGAGAAATCGGTTTGTTACATAAGTTTTAATGTGTGTATATTTTAATGCGTTGAATTACTAAGTTAGTGACTTGAATACTTAGAAATTTGTTTGATCGTCGCTATATAGCTGAACGCGACATTAAACCTTAATTCTCTCTCTCTCTCTCCAGTATTTCAATGTTGCTTTATTGATATCAAATCTAAAGGGGACTCTGTTCAGTTCAGTTTTGCAAGCAAAATTGGTTGTATATTTGTTCACATGTAAATTAAGTTTGCAAAATTTTGTATGTGCCTTTTCAAAAGGTTCCCTATCTGTTAGTTCGAAATAATGGCATATATCATGGTTTATTATTCTGGAAATTTGCTCAGCTCCCCATATTTCCGTACCATACAACAGGGTGGGTTGGACTAGTGAGTTGAACAGTTTGGTGTACAGAGCAGGAGAAGGATTAGAACCATTAAAAGATTTATGTATTGTAAAAAGAGCCTTGATTGCTTTGTAGTACAGGTTCTCTTTGGTTGGTGTAAAATTACCTTGTGTATTCAATGTGCATCCCAAGTATGTATATTGTTGAGTTTGTTCTAATTTGGTTGAGTTAAATGAAAAGGGATATGGTTCTGGTATGTTGCCTTTATGTATCACCGTAGTGTAGGATTTCTCAGTGTTTACTTATATTGCGATAAATGGCATTTACAATGTACAAGTAAAGCTGTTCAAACTTGTTTGTAGCCCTTCAGATGTTTCGGAAATAAGGAGGTCATCTGCCAGCGTCCATGAGAGAAGGTTTTTGTATGGAGTTTGGCTGGAGTGCAGGTTGTTTCTGGGAAAGATATATCATTCAAGAATATATTAAGTATTGTACGGCTTAAAATGTCCCCTTGTTAACCCCTATGGTTGATGGGAACAGATGAGTCTCTTGCATATCGCTCCAATCCATTGTTTATTTTGACGCTGGTTAGGCATTTGGAGTACATTGATTTCATAACACTGTAAACCTATACCGCCTATACCAAATCGTATCAATTTAATAAGTATACCATTGTGCCATATTGTGTTCAATGCTTTTTTCGAAATCGACAAAAGTATAGCTTTTTCTTGCTCGCGGTGTATTTTTTTATAAGAGTTTCGATTATAAACGAGTTCTTTGTTTGGCGACCTTTTCTAAATCCTGATTGGTTATCAGTAATTATGTTATTACTTTCTAAGAAATCTGTTAGTCTATGGTTAAGTATCGACGAAAACAGTTTCCCTAAGCAGCTTGTGATAGAGATGCCTCTGTAATTTCCAGGTTCCATTTTAGACCCTTTTTATGAATAGGGGTAATGTAGCTTTCAGACAATTTGGATGGATAAATTCCACTTGTGGGTATTGTATTTAGCAGTTTCGTTATAGGTGATCGAAGTACATTTTTGCTATATTTTATAAGTTCATTTGATACTTGGTCGAGCCCCATAACTTTACTATTTTTCAATGCTGATATTGCATTTAATATTTCTTTTGTTTTGATGAGTTGATCAAGTATTTGACCATAAAAGCTAGATTCATAGCTTGTTCTAGAATCTGCACCACCAAGCTTCTTTCAACCCTGTTGACGAGGGCCCTTCAGGAGGTAAAAACATTTTGGGAAAGGTATTGCGCCACTATTTCTAAAAACTTTGGCGTTGAATGTATGTGGATATTGAAAAACTCAAAATGTCTTACGGAAGAACTTGATGCTAAAGGTCACATACCGTATAGACATGTATCCACATGGGATTTCTCGACTCTGTATGCTACAATCCCTCATCAGAACCGTATTGTCCGTCTAAGTTCATTATTAGTATCTGTGTTCAAGAAAACTGATCGTAGATATATTAATGTTGGATGCCATAAAGCATTCTTTAGCTCTACTACATACAAGAGATATCATTCATGGGATGTTTCTTTGTTTATAGAGTTGCTTGAATTTCTCATTAAATATATCTATGTGAAATTTGGCAACACAATATATCAGCAGCATATAGGTATTCCAATGGGTACTAATTGTGCACCCCTGTTGGCTGACCTGTATCTGTTCTCTTATGAATATGACTATATGCAGACGCTTTCAAAAACCGATCCATTCAAAGCCCGTTCCTTCTCATTCACCAAACGCTATATAGACGATCTTCTCGCTGTGGATAATCGCTATATAAATGACGCAGTGAAGGATATATATCCACCTTCACTGAATTTGAAGGAAACTACAGATAGCCCTACAGGCACATCGTATTACACATCTATATCTCTATAAAAATGAAGCGGGCCTTCTCTCTCGTCGACTGTATGACAAAAGAGATGATTACAATTTCGACATCGTAAACTATACCTTTCTGGACAGTAATATTCCAGTGGGACCTGCATATGGCGTATATATATCACGCCTAGTAGCATTTGCTAGATCCTGTGTTAAATGTGACGATTTTAATCAACGTCACAAAACATTGTTGCAAAAACTTATAAAACAGGGATACACCACCAAGCGCCTCCACTTAAAGTTTCTCAAATTTGGCGATACATATCGCATGCTGATAGCAAAATACGAGCGTAGCGTGCAGGATCTATGGCGTTGCGTTTCTTGACTTGCGTCTGGTTCCGCTTAGCCCGGGGCTGGGGGCCGTATGCACCCATGTACCTCGGGATCCTCATGGTGATCATATGAGCGGTCACAATCAAAGCGTGACTGAGATGCATCATTCTTTAGATGACGACTTCACAACGAATATTATGGATTAAGAATACTGATCAGCGGTACGGATTTGATATTTTTGAAACATCATGATGTCTTGCCGGCATCATTGAAAACTGTTGATTGCTTCTCTCTTGCAGGAAACAAGCCTATGTTTATGTATACTATGATTGTGTTTTTGAATTTGGTGCTAATACTGTTATATGGAATATGTCTTTGGATTATGGACGCGGATATTCTCTAATGGACGACGGATGAATTATGAATGACGGACCAGACGTTTGTAATTAGAGGAATCCATTTTGACTTCCAGTTGTAGCTTTTTGCTTCCGTTTCCAATTTTCAGCTTATATTCTAGTTGGCTCTATTTAGCTGCGATCCGATCAGCTGAATTCTTTCGTACTTATAGGAGCTCATAGCGCTGACGTCCGTTCACTACTTTCAAATTCGAAATCACAACAATGGGTATTGAATTGAATTGTATTTATTTGCCAAATCAGGCGCCCACGATGGGGCAAACAATCACATATTTCTCTCCCGCTCTCATTATTTGATTGGATAATACATACGTTTCAGAAAAGACTTACATTTCAGAAATCGAACATAACAGATCTAAATTATGAACAATTTGCCACTAGGCTGTTAAGTATATGATTTTATCACATAACTGTGTTGTTATTCAGTGACAAAGCCATGACGTAATTATCGTATGTAACTAGTGACATAACACTTTCAAACAAGCTGATTGGATAGTACATGTAGCGTGAGCATATAAATTACTACGCTTGGTGGTGACGTCATTGAACTATTTTTCCCATTGATAAAATTTTACTACGAAATACTGTTTACAAGTGCAACAACAACATAGATATCTGCAAGACGATCATTTTACCCAGATACATGCATCGACCTGCATACTATAACTGTCAATAGCCATACAAGCAGCAATGATCGACAATACATTATTTCGACAGTTTTTAGCTTCATATTTTGTATAAAGTACTCACGTACCGTAGTCTGTCATTGTTGTTTGGCGAATCGAGCCAGGCCGCCATTTTGGGTACCGTATCCGTCAGATCTCGAAAGTAAACGTTTGTTCATTCTTCTGTAATATATCTACATGGAATCTTCTCGATGTTTGCTTATTTCTTACAATAGATCTGGATGATTACAGACTTCAAACGGATTACGTACCGTATTCAAAATGATCTTGTCAGCCTAGCTTGTCGTCACGTCGCTGGGAACTCGTCAACATGTCGCGCGCATGATGACATGCAGCGAACACGAGTGTAACTTGTGGCATAACATGATCCAAAATAAATAATGTATGAAGAACAGCTAATTAACAAGTTACATTTACTGCATTCTGTTGTGAAATGGTCTACGATATTTTGAAATGCTGTGGAAACTGAACAGGAAGGTGATCAAACTCGGTTGCGTTTTGGAACTACATCGGCTTAGCGTATACAGTAACTTGTAAGGCTGTGATGCGCCTGAGCCACGGACGTTTTTTTCGTCGAGAAGAAACAAAGAAAGATTCGATGATAAAATAGTTCGAATTATTGCGTTTATAATTTGCTTAAAATCAGTTGTGATAAACAGAATCTTACACTCGTGGCTATTTAATATGAAAGTTATGACACTCGTTGAGTAAGTTTTATATGTTGCTCGCTAAAGCTCGCAACATATAAAACTTACTCAACTCGTGTCATAACTTTCATATTAAATAGCCACTCGTGTAAGGTTCTCTATTTAACATTCAACTTTGTAATTGTACTCCGTAAGGACAAAACTAAGCCATTTGACACATGTAACTCGTCTTTGTCATGAAAATAAAGGTAAAGAGATTGAACACAAGTCTATTTACAGCTGACAAAGCCAGCAGAATATATAAAGTACTTGTAAACTGAAGTAATGTACCGTAGTTCACATGATGGTGTTAAATCCATTATGGTGCAGCTGTACCATCAGCACCAATGTTATGTAATTTCGACATCGTAAACTATCCCTTTCTGGATAGTAATATTCCAGTGGGACCTGCATATGGCGTATACATGTCTCGCTTAGTAGCATTTGCTAGATCCTGTGTTAAATGTGACGATTTTAATCAACCTCAGAAAACATTGTTGCAGAAACTTATAAAACCGGGCTATTCCACCAAGCGCCTCCACTCAAAGTTTCTCAAATTTGGCGATACATATCGCATGCTGATAGCAAAATACGAGCGTAGCGTGCAACATATATGGCGTTACGTTTTGTAACTTGTGTATAATTCCGCTTAACCTGGGGCTAAAGGCCGTATGAGCCCATGTACTTCAAGATCCTCATGGTACTCATGAACAGTCACAATCAAAGCGTGACTGAGATACATCATTCTTTAGATGACGACTTTACAACGAATATTATGGATTAAGAATACTGATCAGCGATACGGATTTGATATTTTGGAACATCATGATGTCTTGCCGGCATCATTGAAAACTGTTGACCGCTTCTCTCTTGCAGGAAACAAGCCTATGTTTATGTATACTTTTGTCTTTTTGAATTTGGTGCTAATACTGTTATATGGAAATGGAATAGGTCTTTGGATTATGGACGCGGATATTCTCTAATGGACGACGGCTGGATTATGAATGACGGACTAGACGCTTGTAATTTTAACCTGTGTATGCCTGAATTCTGCTGGTGGACAAGTTGTCCCCGAGGCCGGGCCCCTGCACACCCAACAAACATAATGAGCACAACTAAAAGAAAAATATGAAGACAGACCCGAGGAACCTTAGTGCAGGTTTCTCGGCCGAGTCTCTAATAGTTCGAAATGCACTAAGACCTTTTTCAATCCAAATGACAGATATATTTGTGACAGCAAAGCAAGGCCACGACATCAAACCTTGCAATATTGCGCTTGATGATTGTTTAGCACCGAATTCTACATGTAATAATTTCAAAATTTCTAAGTGTGGACACCGTGGATGTCTCACGTGTCCACTCTTTAATACTTCAGCTTCATTTAGTTCCGCGTTAACTGGTAACTCATATTCTGTTAACTCGTATGTTGATCTTCGTTGTTCTACTACAAACTGTATTTACTTAGTTTCCTGTAAGAAGTGTGGTCAACAGTATGTTGGCAAGATCACCCAAAGACTCCATCTTAGGGTGAACGGTCACAGAAAATCCGTTAGGAAAAAGCAATTGCTTATAGGTAGGCATTTTTCTGGACCCGACCATGGCTGGGATAACTTTAGTATTCAGATCATAGACGTCGTCTATCCATCTACTAAGGATTCCCCTTTGGATTTGAGAGAAAAATCCGAGAGCGGGAATTATTCTGGATGCTAGAACTTGGGTCAGTGTTTCCGTTTGGTTTAAATGATAATGTCAGTGGGTTCGGCAATGCTACAAACCGCCGTTCAAATATATCCAACATTACCCAACTATTTAAACCCCATCAACGGAGACAACGCAGCCATGGTTGGCGAAAGTTTAATAGTTCGATGATTCACGATCATATCACTTCAAATTACTTAGTGGGTTTAACTAACGCACCCAATAGTATACATAGCTTACGTACAGTTCTGTATGCGTTACCTCTGAGAGCTTTAAATCAAATAGCCAGAGATATACAACAATCTTCAGGAAATATAATACCATCAAAAATCAGTAAAGTATGTCAAGATATAGCGTATTTTCGGTTGTATCGTCCAGTGAACATAATCGAAACATCTCAAGATCGGCTTTTCTTGAAACTCAACTACTTAGATAAAGGACTGACATCATTAATTTACCTCGAATCCTGAATGATCCAGAGGTACGCAACGCTGTACCAAACTATTTTAAGTTCACAGAACCTCCTTGCATTTCATATAAGTATACTAAATCTATAGCCACCAAAATATTCAATTACCCCAATGCTGTCAAGGAGTTTGATTGGAACTTATACACGTCAGGAGGCTATAGTTGTGATTGTGAATCGTCGAACTTTATCTATACACCATGCAAACATATTGTGACTGGTGACCTTGATGTGGTGAGTGATAAGGATCTGAAATTACTCCTGATGAAAGGACCTAAATATAGAGAGCCAAGAAGGATAAATCTGAAGGCGGACCAAAAGATAGTCCTGACTGCATTAGAACAGTACGTTATTGATTGGTCTAAGCGAGAAAAAGTTGAACCTACAGTACTCGCTGATTGGCTGGACCTCACCAAGAGCAAGGTCGTTGAAACAATCCGCCATATTGACAGAAGTACTCTTCCCCAAGCAAAACAAGCACTGAGAAACCTCAATTCGCAAGAAGTTCTAGCAAATCTCCAGAGTAAATTCGTCATAATCCCAGCAGACAAAGCTCCGAATAATATAATATTCATATGTAAATATTACTATTACCAGGTGCTGGTTAAAGAATTGAGTATAGACATATCTTCATCAAATACATCTACTTACTCCCAAACTGCATTTACTCTGGAAGATCTATTTAACAATCACAAAAAGTTTCTCAGGGAAAGAGGTATTTGTCTTCCAACCAATCATAGCGACATACCAAAATATACTGGACTCCCAAAATGCATAAATCACCATACAAAGCTAGATTCATAGCTGGTTCTAGAAGCTGCACCACCAAGCTTCTTTCAACCCTATTGACGAGGGCCCTTCAGGAGGTAAAAGCATTTTGGGAAAGGTATTGCGCCACTATTTTCAAGAACTCTGGCGTTGAATGTATGTGGATATTGAAAAACTCAAAATATCTTACGGAAGAACTGGATGCTAAAGGTCACATACCGTACAGACATGTATCCACATGGGATTTCTCGACTCTCTATACTACAATCCCTCATCAGGACCTTATTGACCGTATAAGTTCATTAATAGTATCTGTGTTCAAGAAAACTGATCGTAGATATATTAATGTCGGAAGCCATAAAGCATTCTTTAGCTCGACTACATACAAGAGATATCATTCATGGGATGTTTCTTTGTTTATAGAGTTGCTTGAATTTCTCATTAAAAATATCTATGTGAAATTTGGCAACACAATATATCAGCGGCATATAGGTATTCCAATGGGTACTAATTGTGCACCCCTGTTGGCTGACCTGTATCTGTTCTCTTATGAATATGACTATATGCTGGCGCTTTCAAAAACCGATCCACTCAAAGCCCGTTCCTTCTCATTCACTAAACGCTATATAGACGATCTTCTCGCTGTGGATAATCGCTATATAAATGACGCAGTGAAGGATATATATCCACCTTCACTGGATTTGAAGGAAACTACAGATAGCCCTACAGGCACATCTTATTTAGATCTCTGTCTCTATAAAAATGAAGCGGGCATTCTCTCTCGTCGATTTTATGACAAAAGAGATGATTACAATTTCGACATCGTAAACTATCCCTTTCTGGATAGTAATATTCCAGTGGGACCTGCATATGGCGTATACATAACTCGCTTAGTAGCATTTGCTAGATCCTGTGTTAAATGCGATGATTTTAATCAACGTCACAAAACATTGTTGCAGAAACTTATAAAACAGGGCTATTCCACCAAGCGCCTCCACTCAAAGTTTTTCAAATTTGGCGATACATATCGCATGCTGATAGCAAAATACGAACGTAGCGTGCAAGATCTATGGCGCTACGTTTCGTAACATGTGTCTAATTCCGCTTAACCCGGGGCTAGGGGCCGCATGAGCCCATGTACTTCAAGATCCTCATGGTACTCATATGAACAGTCACAATCAAAGCGTGACTGAGGTACATCATTTTTAGATGACGACTCTATAACGAATATTATGGATTAAGAATACTGATCAGCGATACGGATTTGATATTTGGAACATCATGATGTCTTGCCGGCATCATTGAAAACTGTTGACCGCTTCTCTCTTGCAGGAAACAAGCCTATGTTTATGTATACTTTTGTCGTTTTGAATTTGGTGCTAATACTGTTATATGGAAATGGAATAGGTCTTTGGATTATGGACGCGGATATTCTCTAATGGACGACGGCTGGATTATGAATGACGGACTAGACGCTTGTAATCATAGATAGTAGGAGCCCGGATGTATAGAGATTAGAGGATGGACGTGTTTGCACTTCGCTCTGCGGATATTTCTGTGGATTTCAGCTTTAATTTTTGTGTATTATAATTTAACGTGTTTGACAAGTACCTATAAGGGAATTTTGAAATTATTTCTCGGTGTTTGCTGTTCAGGACGTTTTTTGTCTTTGTCGGTTCAGCCCGGTTTGGGAGGGCAGAGGTCCGCCATTACTGCCTTCTCGATCTTTGTGACTGAGAGGGTTGACGGATTATTTTCTGTCTCTCTTCTTTTCTCTGTTTGTTCTCAGTCTGTAAATATTTCGTATTCTGCTGGTGTATATATTTTCTTGTTCTGGTTTAGTTTAAAGTTGGTAGCTTTTTCGCCCAGTTAAGATTAGTTCGATTTGGACATTATATTCGTGTATATCGAGGTGGGCTAAATACATGTACCATAGTGAATGCATAACTGTATCTTGTAGGCCTATCCCTGAGAGTGCAGGTTTGTGCTGATCTTAGTTCTCTGTACTTTTGTTCCTCGGTGTCGCCGAAGCGAGAGTGTATTGTTTAGTAACACTGGTTGTAGTATACACCTTTAGAGTGAGGCTCCCTCAGGGGTAGCCGATGCCTACTCTGTGGGAGAGCAGCCTGTTGAGGTGTGTGCGTGTCACTCTTTGTAGTTGTAGTGAGACTCCCTAGTTGGACTTCGATTTTTTTTATTATGGCGTTCAGAAAGTTTGACAGACCACTGAGCCTATAACTCACAGGCTTAGAGAACGCTAATGCGATTGATATATATATCACGCATCGAAAGGATCAGGACGGTCAAACCTTACAGGTCTGCTACAGGTATCAACTACCCTCTTGAACGTCACACCAGCAAAGGAAATGGCTAAAATTCGGCTGATGCTGGGAGGCATACCTGTTGGAGATCAACGTGGCAATTTTGAGGAAATAGAACCAAAGTAATTGCTTGTAAAGATGAAAGGACCATGCGAATTCCCAGACTCTGTGATTAGAACTGCATTTGAGTTCTATGCTGATGTTCTCTGTATAGAAAACGAGTTATATTCGTTTGATATAGAGTTGGAGTCAGGAGTCCGAAGAATTTGGATGTCGAATTTCTAAAGTACTCTTCCTTCTATTTTAGTTGGAGGTATGAGGCTTCCTGTTTGATATAAAGGTCAAGTGAAAACATGTTATACTTGTGGATCGGAAGATCATATGAACTCGAAATGACGTTTAAGATATAAATGCCTAATTTGTCACCAAGGACACTTTAAAAAAACTGTCCAAAGGCCAAAAAGGTATCTAGAGATACCGTGACTAACAACGAAATAAATGATTCCTTGGATCCTCGTCCTGTTTCCCCCACAAAAGATCTTTATGCAGGGACTCTCAAGCAGAAAAAACATCTGTCAGCTGAAGAGCATAATTTCCTTTAGAATTTCGAAGGATTAAATTATCGCTGCAATATATCACAAAACTACGTTCGAACCACTCAAATCCTGCATATAACTGTGTTTTCAACCCTCAGTACGCAGATTTCTATTTAAAGAAACCCTCTATTATCCACCTCTTGGAATCCGTATGAAAGTACACATTGTAGCAGGTGGTATTAAAGTTAGTCAAATTTTACCTGACGAGCTCTTGCCAACTCCACCTCTTTGGATTGTGGACGCGGATATTCTCTAATGGACGACGACTGAATTATGAATGACGGATTAGACGCTTGTAATGGCAGTTAGCCAAACTAGAAGTAGATATTTCACTGACAATATAAAAAAGCAGACACGAGCCAGCTTGTGTATACACGAGAATTTGGTCTACTGAGAGAGAAATACAGATCACATCAGGCTATTTATACAGATAGTTCTAAAGATGGCGAGAGATTATCATGTGTTACTATCTTTAGTTCCCAAACTAAAACCTATCGTGTACCACGTAAAATTTCCATATTTACTGCTGAAGCAAAAGCTCTATTATCTGCTTTAGAAGGTATTGGGTCCGCTAGAAGGAAAAAATATGTCATATTCTCAGATTTACTATCATGCCTTAAAGCAATTAAAAGTGGAAATTCAACTCATCCCACCATCATGAAAATTCTACAATTATATGACACCAGATTTGATCAACAGATAGATATTGTGTTTTGTTGGGTGCCTAGTCACGTTGACATCAAAGGCAATACTGAAGCTGATAGATTGGCTAAGGCAGCTCTAGATGAAGAAGTTGATCCTGTTGTAATCCCATACAGCGATTTCAGACCATCTATCTGCGCTTATGTTAGAAAGCTGTTTCAATCTTTATGGGATACTGTGGATAATAACAAACTTCGCGAGTTCAAAAGTACGGTTGGTTATACTCATCTGAACAGTCATAAACGTTTCGACCAGGCCATGATTAGACGATGTAGGATCGTCACACACGATTAACTCATGAATATTTACTAAAACAGGAGCCGATTCCAAGGTGTATACCTTGCCATGAAGATATTACGGTGAAACATATTCTCATAGACTGCTTAGATTTTAAGATTGTAAGAGATACTTTTTATCGAGCAGCATTTTATGGAGCAGCTACGCTGGAAGATCGTTTTAGCAGAGTGAAAGAGGATTGTATTTTAAATTATTTCAGAGAGATTGGTTTGTTGTACAAATTTTAATGTTTGTACCTGTTTTAACGCATTAGTTTACCGAGTTTTTGAATTGATTACTTAGAATTTTGTTTGATCGTCGCTATATAACTGAAATATTCCTGAATGCGACGTTAAACCTTAATTCTCTCTCTCCTATACAGGCCTTGTCTGCAAGATATCTGGAGAACTTGTTCACCAAACTTGGATGGAAGCTTCATTGGGATAGCCCTGTCATCTTATTAGGTTTTAGTGTGTGTGCGTGCGTTCGTCCATGTCCGGTGTCCATCCGTCTGTCCATCTACTTGTACATGTATATACAGGCCCTGTCTGCAAGACATCTGAAGAAATACTGGACGGAATTTCACCAAACTTGGATGGAAGGTTCATTGGGATAACCCCCTCATTTGATTAGGTTTTGTTGTGTGTGCGCATTCATCCGTGTCCATTGTCCGTCCGTTCATCTACATGTACATTATACAGGCTTTGTCTGCAAGATATCTTGAGAACTACAGACTGGACTGTGTGCTGTCCTCAGCATGTGCTACTATCTTTAGTTCCAAAACTAAAACCTATCATCTTCCAGGTAAAAGTTCCATATTCAATGCAGAGGCAAAAGCTCTTTTGTCGGCTTTAGGAGGTATTGGGTCCACTAAAAGGAATTATATGACATTAGATTTTATCAACAGATCGATATTTTGCTTTGTTGGGTGCCTAGTCCCGTTGACATCAAATGTAATACTGAAGCTGATAAAATGGCTAGGGCAGCTCTAAATAAAAAGGTTGATCACGTTGGAATCCCATACAGAGGTTTCAGATCATCTATCTACTTTTGTTTCAATCTTTATGGGATACTGTGGACAATAAACTTAACGAGTTAAAAAAAATACGTTGGTTATACTCATCTGAACAGCCAGAAACGTTTCGATCAGGCCACGATTAGACGATGTAGGATCGGCCATACACGATTAACTCACGACTATTTACTAAAAAAGATTCTCCCGGCGGTTTGCTCTCTTGTCGGTCCAGTTTTCGTCGGATGTGATGTTCGTCACTGGGGAAGTATTTTTTCGTATTTTTCATATGTTAGACGGATAGTGGAACGGTTTGAAGTTCAGATCAAATCGATCTCGTCGTCTGAATGATTGAAAATGGTAAATTTCGCTTCTTGACTGATGGTGATCGTAAAGCAAGTCGTAATGTTTGGCACTGCATGTATGAGAACCTTACAGTGGGCAGCTTCGTGGCGAGTCCAGCGTGTGTTCGCGTCTTAGAAACAAACTCATCCTGACTGCTGCCAAGTATATCTTTGTGAATCATAACCGATTTCTCTCTGTTGGAACTAATCGGACACCAATTTGAGACGAGATAAATTTTGTATTGGTTAGTCTGGAATGGTAAATTATCATTGATCGCATGGCGAACATAACACTTGACCATTGTTTATGTGTGTCCATGGTTTAATTCGTTACCAATTTCGGAAGCTTATAATTTTGCATTTTCACAGAACTTAGAAAGATTTTACTGCTGTGGGCCATGCGTCCGTCCCCGCCGTCCATCCTTCTCGTCATCTCGTGACCTGTATCTAGAACACATTAAGTATAGGATTGTCATGGGGACCAAACATATGTGTGCCTCACGTCAGACTGTGCAAAAACACGTCAGACTGTGCAAAAATGTAACGACAACATAGTAGTCCACTGTAGATGTACATCAGTGGTTCATATAAGTCCATATACGTGCCCACGTCAGAAAATTGAATTTATTCAAAGCCAATATTCAGTTTTTGTGCAGATTACCCACCGTTAGAAATCCAGAATTTGTATTCATAATATTTTTCTATTGTACAATCTCTTGACAACTTAAGAAATCATGAATTTAGAAGTTAACTGCTAGTCTAAATTGAATTCTGTAAAATACCGAATCCCCCCCCCCCCCCACACACTGGAAACCCTGTAAATTGAATGTTTAAAGCTTACATCCCCAATGCCGGCCCGTAGATACGACTTCTATAAACTCCTGGTACATGTATGTTTTATTTAGATTTACTAGAATTTGTAGGAGCATTAGGTCATTGACTTCAAGTATTGTAAATGATCAATGCAGAAATGCTGCTAAATAATACATACGCAATAAAACACATAAACACTGGACAACCATCCTTGTCATATTTAGCGTCATTTTTGCTAATTCCGTCGCGATGCATATGGAGGTTTCGCCCCTCTTGGTTAACAGAATAATTTGTTTGCTTGTTATAATTACATACGGTAAAAGTTGAGATTAAAAACTAGATATCTTTATTTTATACAAGTGGCTTAAAAAAGTGGTCGATTGTGTTAGAAAGTGTGGCCTCCATAGCCGCCGAAAGGATGTCGTCGAAAGAAAAATCACGCAAGTGGTGTCTCAAAAAAACGGAAGATGTCCTCTGCAAAAAAGTGAAGCGGTATAGAAACAAACTAAAAGACGACGGGTTATATAATTTATATCTACAGACGACTGCCCTTCGAATGCAATACCACAGGCCGCAGAGAGCAGACCATGAAACTGAAAAGGACAAGCAGAAAAGGAGAGAGAAAGCAAAGTTATAGGAGACAAAGGCGAGCAATTTTGAAAGAAACGGGTATAAAAGAAGCGAAGAAAAACACGATCCTGACAAGAGAGGGGAGAGATTCCCAAAGAGAGTATTGGCGAAAGAAAAAAAGGCAGAATCACGGCTAAGGAGGAGTGCTTAGAAAATAAGAAGAGCAAAGGAAAAACATTTAGAGTACAGGAGGAAAAAGAAGTACAGCAGCATCACTTCGACATCCCAATGAGGATGACCCGAAATCAAATGATTTTTCCACACCTGCAGGGAAGAGGCAGTTAGAAAAGATAGGAAGACTATGCCAACTGCCAGCCGGAAATGTGCCAGTACAGTGGAACATTTGATTAAAAACGCAACTACAATCTAGAAGGAGGCATTGAACGAGCAGGGGGTCCAGACTGGACGGTCACTGGATTCAGCAACAGGTTCCGTTTTTAGGAACAGTGTTATTGAAATGAAACCCAAACACAGAGAAGTACGGACAAATCTGATGACCATAGCAAGGGAAATTAAGAAGTACCGATTAGTGAATCAGTTCAGCAAAGACGCTAATGTTAGCTGGTCCACATTTATGAAGACTTCGCGTTAGAAGCGACCTCACTCTTCTTCAGTCGACCTAGGAAAGTCAGGAAAGATTAAATTTCCGATTCGCTGAAACAGAAGGTGATAAACCACCACAAGAGCCCCGAGATATCACGAGAATTGCCATCAAAGAAAATGGTGTCGAAGCGACGTCTGGAGCCTACTCGTATTTAGAGATGACGGCGAAGCTGGCTCATACCGAGTTCAATTCAAAGAATACAGAGAAGATTTCGTTGTCCAAATTTGCCCAGTTTAGACCCAAATCTGTAAAGAAATTATCACCCATCAACCCATAGTCTGTCTGTGTGAGTATTGTACCAATATGGAGTTGATGATACAATCACTGAATAACAAGTGTCGGTCTGTAGGAATGCCAAACTTGGCATTCAGCGATAAGTATCACGTCCTCAATACAACGCTATTACAAGCGTCTAGTCCGTCATTCATAATTCAGCCGTCGTCCATTGGAGAATATCCGCGTCCATAATCCAAAGACCTATTCCATATTCCATATAACAGTATTAGCACCAAATTCAAAAAGACAATCATAGTATACATAAACATAGGCATGTTTCCTGCAAGAGAGAAGCGGTCAACAGTTTTCAATGATGCCGGCAAGACATCATGATGTTCCAAAAATATCAAATCCGTATCGCTGATCAGTATTCTTAATCCATAATATTCGTTGTGAAGTCGTCATCTAAAGAATGATGTATCTCAGTCACGCTTTGATTGTACCTGTTCATATGACAACCATGAGGATCTTGAAGTACATGGGTTCATACGGCCCCTAGCCCCGGGTTAAGCGGTATTAGACACAAGTTACGAAACGTAGCGCCATAGATCTTGCACGCTACGTTCGTATTTTGCTATCAGCATGCGATATGTATCGCCAAATTTGAGAAACTTTGAGTGGAGGCGCTTGGTGGAATAGCCCTGTTTTATAAGTTTCTGCAACAATATTTTGTGACGTTGATTAAAATCGTCACATTTAACACAGGATCTAGCAAATGCTACTAAGCGAGATATGTATACGCCATATGCAGGTCCCACTGGAATATTACTGTCCAGAAAGGGGTAGTTTACGATGTCGAAATTGTAATCATCTCTTTTGTCATAAAGTCGACGAGAGAGAATGCCCGCTTCATTTTTATAGAGAAAAGAAGGCGAGTGCTACTATAGACGTCCGTGTGTGGAGCGAATCTGTGCATATTGTGGCGACCAGCTGCTGAGAGCCCATCTCAAAGAGTTCCAGTCTGTCTGCAAGGATGCACCAGTGCACTGGATAAACTGGCAGTATGTCAACCTCCCAACTGGTAAGCGACGTCAGGCAATTTGTGACAAAAACGACACGGTAGACATTGCTTACGAACCTGTGCACAGCATTAGATACGTTTGCTGGACATCTTCAAAACGCCAGATGGCAGTATAGCCAATTGCTGTATCTCCTGGCGAACCTACCTGAGAACTGGCTGCTTTTAGTGATGGATTTCGCAAAGAATTACACTATACAATATCGGGACGAAGTCCAGTCGGCGCATTGGTCGAAACGGTGAAGTGACGGTCCACTCTGTCGTTGCATACTATAACTGCTCAAATGCCACATGTGACAAAGATCAGAGAATGCTCGTGATCTCGTATGACACAAAACACGACTGTCATGCTGTCCAACAATTGTGGTCGAAAGTCACAAGTATCTCACAGGGGATAAGAAGATCCCTCTCTCCAACATCGTAGAGTTTTTCGACGGCTGTGGAAAACTGCATCCCGTGAGTCCAGTGGTGCTTTTTCGGCAGCAGGCACGGGAAATGTCCCTGTGATGGCGAGGATGGTGCTGTTAAATGTGCAGTTACTCGTGCTGTTGTTTCACGCCGAGCTGTGATCTGTTCTTCCAAAGAGATCTTCCAATACGACGAGGAAAATCTCACCCGTTAGGCGTCCCCACAGAGGTGTAGTCACAACCTGAAGAAAATCCTGTATATTGATGTTCTACAGCGCACCGGTAGCGTCCTAGAACAGAGAGGAATGTACAAGAAGCTGAAGGGCATCATGAAGCTGCACGAAGTTGCATCAACAGATGTGGAAGGTCAGATTCCAACGAGAAATCTGAGCTCTTTTGCTTTGGATGTATCTCTGACCAGGGTGAACCTTGTGACAACACGACATATGTAGGCAAGAGAATCACCAAGAAATTGGCCAAGCGCCCTGTAACAGTATCCTTAATATTGAAATAAAATATTCCCATTATTTTGACTGTTGGGGGCCGAGAGGGTATTTGTATAAATATGTTCTTACAGTCTTGTTGACTTTTCAAATTTTTTTTGTTATGACTTCTTTTCGTTTGTGTCTGAAACAAAGTCTTCCTTGACAGAACAAATCAGAATGAGGAATGAATGAGGAGTCCCCTTCCCCTGTTGATGGAGGGAACACTGATGTCTACTTGTCCTTACATGTAACTGTACTTACCTGTGGACTGCTGAAGTAAAGGGGTCCATCTCTCGAAGCGATCCTAACTTAAGATGATCCTAATACAGTCTGGGTCCAGGGAGCACATCCTTTATGTCGTCTCTGTATTACATTGATATTTATCGTAGCTAATTCATTCAGATTTCCAAACTAGACAACCAATGATTTCCTCCAATAGTGGTCTTTTTCCTGTTTCACACAATTATAACCTGGACATTTTCTGTTACATTATCTTTAACTACATATACCAGGCACGAATACTACATTTGTAGCACATACTGCACCGGCACCCTCCCACATCCTAGATGTACGTGTTGGTGACTGGGTAGCGGTCGTGTATTACGATGAATGGTGGCCTGGGTTGGTTGAGGAAAAGATTCGCGACCAGATTCGCAGGAGTTTCATGAATGTAGCTGGTAACAAGTTATATTGGCCACTGGAAGATGAGGTTGAGCAGATCCCAACATGTGAGATCCTGTGTAGGATAGAAGCACCTCCGTCTCCAATCAGTTTTCGATACCTGAGTTTGGTTTAAACAAATTTATTGCAAACACTGTTTACAATGAGGGCACAATGAGCCTAAGGCTCGTTAGCGTGTCCCCCTATAGGTATAATATGATAAATGTTGTTTAAACCGATACATTTATAATGTAAAAAGCAGAAGAGTCGGGACATTATTTCTTAAATTGCTTACTTCTGTAACAGACGTAGATAGTGAGAGAAAAAGGAATAATGAGAGACAAAAAATGTGATAATATTGTAAATACGAGGTTTTTGAATAAGAAAAGAAATGAGGGAGCACCATACCTGAGTTTCCCAGATGATGTATTCCGCAATGTTCAATTGAAAGCTAACTCTGTTTTGGAAGAGTAAAAATGGTAATCTCTCCAGTAGCATTAGTGTTTGAGCAATACCCCGGAACTTGGGACATGGGGTAAAATTTCAAATTCCACTGACGGAAAAATTATCATGATAACATCAGGGTATGATTCAATCTTCAACTTTATTGGTAAATGTGACTTAATTGCTCACTATATGGCATACTGAGAATGACTTTCAGTATGACTGTTTCAGATTATCTTGTACGTATTTTTTTCTGTTGTTCAATAATTTACAACTGTACATGTAACGCGAAAACGGCAACAGATGCAATTTTAAGTCCCAGTTTTGATGGAGCTAAGTTGTAAATTTATATTACCCATTTACGGAAGTTAGAGACATTATGAAGGGATGATATACAATCTGTCTAAATTTGTATCCACATGTTGATTGTTCAGGATTTGGGGTGTACATCCAGGGGTAGTTGCTGGCGTCCAAATGAGGAGTGTGGGGAGCTGTTGAAAGAAATTAAAACAGATTTGTGTAACAATCTGAAATTCACAGTTACGATTTACCAAGTTACCATCATGGCTGCCAATCGCCTGGAATGGAATGTTTATGACAAACTGTAGCTTCTAAACCATTCCCCATGAGCAATGGATTTTAAAATTACCCAAATAATGCATATATTATATGTGTTGTAATTTAATATGATGGAGATGAGAGAGCAACTGGTACAGAATAACGGCAAATAGATGAATGAGTTTCAGAAGTGGAGAAACCAACATGTAGATGCAGCGTTCTATAACAATGGTTTCTGCATATCTCGGCTGCAGCCCAGCAGCTAAGTGGAATTAGATTGGCTGTCCAATGAACTCCTGTACATGTAAGTGTTTGAGATATTTACCTGTAGTGAGGTATCATCACACGTTCAGTGAATCTATGGAATACCACGGGTCACGATTACAATGTCAAAGGTTGAGTTTGTTACCTCAGGAAATACACAAGAAAACATTTCATTTCAGATCTCCGTCTCCTTAAACGTTCCAGTAAATCTAAAATTGGCCTAGAAAATATTTTATATTCCCAATGTCAAGTGTTACGTTTGTTACCCGGAATTTGAAACTTTAGTTCTGTGACAATTTAGTCTATTTTGTCAACGGAATTGAACAAGATAGTGGCAGATTCTCAGTTATTTAGTTATTCCTTGCAATTTGCCAGTGATGTGCTGTATAACTTGATTACAGTTGTAATGGTAAGTGTTAGGCAGGTTACCCAGGGTATAGGACGAAACCAAATTCACACAAACTAAAACCTCGTGAACTATGTTTATGTGCCCATTAACATAAACCACAGACAAAATTCTTTCATTTTCTGCAGCCAAAATGTGTGCCTAAATAGTTTGGAAATTATTCTTGGTGTCACACTTCATGTCCACTTCCTGTGATTGAATTTATTAGGGGTTTTACCGTAGGTAATTTCGGAAATAAACAATTGTTTTCATTAGGTGGCTAGGCCTAATCCTAATTGCTGATCTATAACAGCCTAAGGCGTTGGCGGTTTGTTCTATCAATACTCTTTACAAAATCTTTTTGCCATACCTGTACTTGTGAGATACTAGTGGCTGGAACATACCTGTGCTTGTGAACTACTAGTGGCTGGAAAGAAAGCAAAGGTCATTTGTTTGAGGTACATGATCTTTATAGGATTAAGTTTACCTTTGTTCTGTAGTCCATTGACATTTTGTCCACTAATTTCGTCAAGGAGAAACAATGCATTCGTAAGCCTCGCAAAAATGCAGTTCTCGATGATTAAATCTTGAAGGAAAGGTGGGCTCAAAAACTGCTCTGGCTCGTCATCCTCGATACTCACTTCTTCATAATTGGCACCCCCACTGAAATCACAGATGGTTGTGGAGATGGAGAAACTGGCTGTTCCAACTTTGGTAAACTGTCTATGATGAGCAGAGATGGTGAGTTGGCGCCCAGCTCGGTTCTGATCGTTCTACAACCTGAAAGCTGCCCATTGTATACAGTGATTGCGACTCGACACCCACTGCCGAAGTTTTTCGGTTCTGGTGTCAAGATGGCGAAACTGGTCAACTGTCTGTAAGCAGCGATGTCATGTCTATATCTAGCGCTGGAGTTGTTGGTCCTGATGTGGAGTTGGTGAAACTGATTGTTGTACACTCATCTGTGTCGAATAGCCCATTGTAAATAAAGATGGGGTGTCTCTGCCCAATATTTTCGTCGATTGGGTTTGCTGCACTGATCATTACAGCGATGGTTCTGGTCGAATACCAGACCCTGAAGCTGCACATATTGACCAAGGTGCAATAGCGGTTGTACATGATGTACATGTTGAAAGTGGATAAGAAAACGGCTGCGTATTTGCTTTTGTAACGCCCATATTTGTAGATTGATACAGCGCCGATGAACCCAGCAAATTGGAAAATGTTTCATTAACACTTTTTGCTAGTTCATCTGTAGCTTGTGGCAGTGTTGTAACTTGTGGGATAGAGGTTTGCGGAACATTGTTTTGCACTGTCTGACAGAATCAAGAGAAAATATTTGAAGAACGAAATCATCTGAAATGGAGTAAAGTGAAGAGTTTGATGCTGATCAACTTGGAACCCCACATGGACATGTCCTCAGAGAGTCGGATCCTTTTTTTAAGTTTTCATTTATTGACAACAGTGTGTCATTCATCGAGTTAAGTACACTCAATTCAACAACAGTTGGTGCCACTGTACTTGCTTCTTTCCATTTCTCAACGTTGGTCTTCACTTTCATCAGTTCGCCATCAGTTACGTTCACCTTCAAAGGCGAAACTTTCCGACCAGACAGCAACATCTGACGCTGGTGTCTCTAGAGAAGCAGCTCCAGATGCATGGGCCAAAGCCGCCTTTAACTGAAATAAGGAAGCACAAAACATAACAATTTGTACACAATAAAGTTATCAGGAAATCTCATAATCTAACCACAATAAGAATGTTACATCCGCAGAGGGGAATAATAGCATGGATACCATGCATATTACAATAACATGCGAGTTGAGAATTGTATTATGTAATGGAAGCAGCAAATATACATGTAGAAAGGACGGACGGAAAAGTGATTGCTATGTCATTAGCCAAAATGTTGCTGAAAGCGATGTTAAACCCTACTTTACTTCACACATAAGACAAGAATGAGAGAAAGAGCTACAAAAAGAGGCAGGAATGAGAGAAAGATCTAAAAAAAGAGACAGGAGAGCAGGAGCAGTTCAGTTACTCATGGTTCTTTTAACTTACCTTTTTTTCCTTTACAGGCAGATTTCCCTTTAATTTTCTTTTGTTTTCCATCTGAACAGTCAGAACCGTTTCGATCAGGCCATGATTAGACGATGTAGGATCGGTCATACACGATTAACTCACGAATATTTATTAAAACAGGAGCCGGTTCCAAGGTGTATTCCATGCCATGAAGATCTCACGGTGAAACATATTCTCATAGACTGCATAGATTTTAAGATTGTAAGATACTTTTTATCGAGCAGCTGGAAGATCTTTTTGGCAGAGTAAAAGAAGATTTTAGATTATTTGAGAGAGATTGGTTTGTTGTACAAATTTTAATTTTGTACCTGTTTTCACGTATTAGTTTACTGATTTGTTGAATTGAATACTTAGAATTTTGTTTGGTCGTCGCTATATAGCTGAAATATTGCTGAATGCGACGTTAAACCTCTCTCTCTCTCTTTGTTTTCTTGGTATCAGCTGATGTAGATGGTTTCTCTTTATCATAATAATAATAATAAAAATACCGTAAAAATAGTCTTTATTTGAACACGGTCAAACTATCAGTACAACTGGCTTTCACAGTAGCCGTGGGCTAAAGCAAGGGAACAATAGTATTTACAGCATAAAGCGATGCAGAAAATATATAAGTGACATCATACTATATACAAAATAAAATAATTAAGCTGAAAAAAAATATATATAAAACAAATAAATATGAGTATGAGTAATTTATAAAGGCAAGACAGTACGACTATTAAGAGGAATAAATATCAAAGAAGTGCTTGTCACATTGTGGTTTAAAAGACCGTAGAATGGCAGTACTTCTAATAGTTAAAGGTAAATCGTTCCAGATTTTAGCTCCAGAAACACTAAAAGAATTTTTATGTAAAACAGTTCTATTAAAAGGAACATTCAAAGACAATGTTTCAAAAGAACGTGTTCTGAAATGACTCCTAAAATTGAATAGATTAGTTAAATACTGAGGTGAAAAAAGATTTATATTTAAAGATTTATAAACAAGTAAACGATATCTAAACGGTAGCCATCCAAGTTTAGAAAAGATATCAAAAGACCGGGTATCAAAGTTACAATCAAGGATCAATCTAGCTGCACGTTTTTGAAGTCGTTCTAAGGCAGTTTTCAAGTGACGTATGCCCCCCAAACATTTATACAGTAGTCTAAATGCGGTAATATAAAACAATTAAAAAAAGTTATCTTTGCCGAATATGGTAAATATTTACGAATTTTCCCCAATAAATATAACTTGGACGCAATCTTCTTACAAACAAAATTGACATGATCAGACCAGTCAAGGCTTTCGGATATATAAACACCTAATATTTTTTCGCTCGATGTATGGTTCAGATCGCTGTCACCAATTTTAGCACTAAGCTCTGCAGTGGGTAAATAAGGACGCTTCTGAGTAGTAACAAGCATAGATTTAGTTTTTTCCACATACACATGCCCGTACAAGAAAGAGTAGAGTCATCTGCAAACAGAGTGGTGTCACAACTATCATTTTTTCATCAACATGCAGTTCCACTTGTTCATATGCTATTGTGACCCCATCACTTTTGATTACTCCAAGAAATGGATCGCTTTCTTCAACTTTGGCTTTTTGCACATCTATTTTGCCATCATGATCTGTACTGTAAGTCACCCAGCAAGAAAAATTCTCAGCTATCAAAATAACGGAATTCCAATGAAGCACGAGCCAGTTCTTGCACTTTGCCACGAATGTCAACTATGACCTGCGTTACAAAAAAAACCAAACGGGACGGCTGCATCCGATAGTTTTCCGAAAATCCTTCGAATCGAATTACACATTTGGATGATGATTCGTCTTGCGACAAAACTAAATCCGCATACCATGTCCCCGTTGTGGGGTCCACGGCCTGGATTGGCGCATCCTTCGCCCAAGAGGGGTTGGTTTCACTTTTGGTTTGACTCGACCGGCTTTGCGTCGTTCTCCATCATGCCCTCTGAACTGACTGAAAATTTAGGCGCTAAAGCAAAGGCAACGTTCACGTGCACGTCTTTGCACTGCGCATGTATAGATTCTCACACGCGCTTGAAATCGAGACTATTGGTACTTTTAACATGATTAGGACCCGTTTATTTACAACACGCGACATGTTCTGATCGCGTCATGCCGTATCATTACAGTTACGGCGTACGTTCGACGCGTTTCAGTCGCGATTATGCTTTTGTTTTTGCGCGATTGAGGCGCGTTTTCCGGTTGAGATTAATAAATTGTAGTCGAGAAACTGATTTTTTTTAACTTGAGTTTAGCATCAGTTATTTCAGCCTTGTACTGCACGTGTAGTAATAATTTATAAGAAAATACAAAAGAAATGCGTCTTTTGATGAAACGGATTTCAAAAGAACAGAGAAAGAAATATAACAGTGTATAAATAGTACAACTAGAGCCTTAAGGCTTTGGAGGGTTCTGCCTTTTATACACAAATGTTCAGTTGCTTTAAAATGATATGGTCTTCCAATGACGGGATTCACAAATAAAACTAGTTTCTATGCATTATTTAACTTACATATTTTGCAAGCCTTGACTGTTACTGCAACATTTTCAATCAATTTTATTTATTTTTCATTTCATTCCGAGGTTGTGATGCCTCTTTAATGGATCGTGTCGGGTGACCAGACATTGACCAGGCAAGGATTTCCCCCAAATTTTCGTGGAAGGAAGTTTTCAAATGCAAATATGTGCAATAAAATGGTTCAATATAAAACACATAGCATGAATACACAGAAACATAGTTTGTTTAAGGCAAAATGTCAAATTAAAAAGACATTGCAGTGTTTTTCTTAAAGGTGAACTGCAAAGCTTTTAATTTTATCTAAAATGTTGCTTATATACATCTTGTCTTATGTGACATAACTTTTATACGTTTTTGGGGCAAATTTATTTTGCAAAATTGTACTAATAACAATATTTAAGCTATTCTGTTATAAATCTGTCTTGAAAACTTGCATCGCTTGTCTCTCTTGGTTTGTAGAACGTTATGACGTTATAGCGGTCTCCTTCATTCAAGTTTTATTTAAATATGACGTCATGCTACGTCGGATGAATGAGCGAGGACCACTATAACGTCATGACGTTCCAAAAACAACGGGAGACAAGCGATGACGTTTTTAAAAGTTCTGGCTCTCGTTTTCTGGTGGTATAAGTTTTGACTTCTCATATACCCAAAATAAAACAATAACCCACATAACTATTACCACACATATTTGTAACAACTATAGAAGTTCTTGTTTTATGACATTTTAACAGAACATTGGAAAGCTTTTCAGTTCACCTTTAAGAAATGAAGCTGCAAGGTCACTCACAAACGTTATAGGGTCCGGCAACAGAAATGGCGTTTGGGGGGGGGGGATGAATCCCTCAAATGATGCAATCTGAGCACATCTGGGGATGGAAATGGCACCAGACGAAACATTTCGGTGATGAATGATTTCTTGTCCTATTGACTCAGCTAAACCTGCATGGCAGAGTAAGGGGTCATCCAAAAAGTATGGACTTAGAAATACCAGGGGAGGAGAAATTTTGCCCAATTAATATCCAAGGTATCAAGTTCAGCCAAATATTATTGATCATATCATCTTGTCATATAATTATAAACAAATTGTTTGTCCAAACTTGATATTTTGAAATTAATTTTGAGAATTTTTGTCAAAAAGTGATCATCTTGTGTATCAGAAATTGACAAAGTTCACAAACTTGTTTATACTGTTATTTTTATTCAAATATGGGCTGGTGTTGTATGATAATGAATCAAACAGCCTGGATTGTAATATGTGAAGTTTCAGCTCTTTTGTCAATTTGGAGATATTCAAACTTTCCCTAGCAGATAATTAACAACATGACAACATGTCCACTCGTTTTTGTGTGAATGATTTTGCTATCCAAATTTTATAGTTATGCGTCAGATATTGAAACACGTTACGACAACTGAATGAGAAAGTCACACATCAGAAAGATTCACGTGGAGAATAATTGGACTGGGTGACCAAAGCCTAAATGAACATGTCACCGTAAACTTTGGAGGCGTTGTTGTTGTAAATTGTGTAGTACAGAGTTGTCGAATGCTATCTCACACACAGAGAGAAATAATACTGAAACTGATAAAGATCTCTGTTATATTAATGAACGGCAATCACTGATCATAAGAAGGACAGGTGATTTTAATACCACCTCTCCTGCAGGAGTACTTCCGAATTTGTCCATCACCAGTCTTCATCGCGGACTTCTTTCTGTTATAGCTGTTCTCAAGAGACGCCGCTCGTGATTGGCTAAAATGTCCCCATTCCCTTCTATGCAATTGAGTATGTCAACCAATCAATACAATACAATATCTCAATACATCAAATACTTACATGCAGAAACAGAAAGTACATGTCAATCGGCTTGTTCCAAGTGCCATCAGCAGTTTCAAAAGCATGGTCTCATTCTAACTGAGAAATCTACCGGTTTATCGCATATTTTCATGGAATGTTTGTGAAGAAAACAACAAATATATACTACTATAATTTTGTCAGTATCTGTTAGTTTGACATCTATTTTTTTTTCTTCTCACACTCTAGTTGTCGGGTAAATGACTCGGGAACACAAATACGACTAATACATACTGAATTTTTTTCTGCCAAAATTATTAGTTTACATCCGTCAAATAATACATTCGTTTATATGGGTATAGGAATGGCAAATGAATAAATTTACCCCCCAACCATATATTAGTACCACAGCAACCATCACCGTACATTGCCATACTCCACAACCTGGCCATTTTCACTTTAAACCAAAATATCTACTGTTTCACAAGATGAACGCATGAATAGTTCAGACAAAGATCCCATTCACATAAAAACACTATTACATATATTTGATGAGGGCAAAAGTAATGCCAAAGTTACTTTTCAAAGGGTGAAAAAGGAACTATTTTTTGGCGCTCAGACACACAAATTGTGACAAAGTTATAGACGCATACCATCATTGGGAGCCTCATTTATAACCCGAGACCTTTCAGCAGATACATGTAGACTATAATGGCGTCTGCTAAACGCAGAACCCGAAAAATAACAAAACATGTGGTTTGGATGGAATACTTAACGAGATGATTAAACATGGACAAAATAGCCTTCTTCGTGACCTCACTAAACTATTCAATCGTGTTCACTCAGCATCTATTTATCCACCTGAATGCTCTCAACGTTATATAATTCCTCTTAAAAAAAGGAAACCGGAGATACCCTTGTAATTACTGGGGCATAATTAAAACAAGCTGTCTTGGTAAAGTTTTCAATAGTGTCTTAAATTCCAGGTTGGATAAGTATAGAAAGTAAAAATGTTGTGCACAAATTGGCTTCACTTCGGGTAAACACACACCTGACCATATGTTTGCATTAAAAACTCTCATAGACAAATACAACACAAATCTATCTAAATTCCCTATATACATGCTTTGTCGATTTTGCTAAAGCGTTTAATAGCGTACCCAACAGTACTCGTTTATTCAAATTGCATTCCGTGGGTTTGAACGAACTATTATCTAAAATAATACAAAATGTGTACAATGATATACAGCTTCGTGTAAAGGCTGGTGATAAATTGACTGCACCAGTTCCATCACAAAGAGGTGCCCAGCAGGGTGATACATTAAGCCCTGATATGTTTAAGATTTATTTACATGATCTTCCATCTATATTTGACATTTTATGTCCGCCTGTGACTCTACTGACCTGTACTCTATCATGCTTATTGTATGCAGATGATCTGATGCTCTTATCCGAGTCTGCTCCAAAACTATGTTAACAATCTGTTTGATTATTCAAATGAATGGCAACTCTCAATTAATAGGTCCAAGTCAAAGGTGATGGTCTACACTAAATCGGATAAAACAATTAAAACAAAAATCATTTTAAGTGAAGAACCACTAAGGCTTATTTAGGTTTGACCTTTCAACAATTGTCATTTTCACAAGCGAAAGAGGATTTATATTCTAAGGGACTAAAAGCTTTTTTGCACTTACCTAAATCTCTTAATGGCAACGAACCAAGTGTGTTATTTACCTTTGACCACACCGTTAAAAATATCCTTTTATACGGAGAAGAAATTTGGGGATCCTTCAATAGCAATAGTTGCCAATCTAAAGGCTAATCATATATTTTTAAACAGTTAGAAAATATGCCTTCCGAAAAATTACATCTTAAGTTCTGCAAGTATGCCCTTGGCGTACACTTTAAAACTAGCAATGATGCAGTTAGGGGAGATCTGGGTCGAACTCAAATAACAATGGACCTTTTAATCGCAATATATAAATATTGTACACATTCGACAAGCCTAGATGACAATAGTTTGGCAAAAGAGGCATATTTGATATCTTGCCAGCTATATGACGAAGACACATATTCTTGTTATACAGGTTTATTTTAATATATATTTAGATGAATGGGAAACAAGAACACAACTAATTTTCAAAACTCTAGTTTGAGGAATAGGCAAGATTTGCACATACTAAACTCTGAAAATAAACTACGCACTTGTCAGTTATTCAAAAATATTTTTTGTATAGAGCCATTTTTACCAAGTATTTAATATCGTCCAGCGCTAGCCAAGTTTAGTTTAAGTGCTCACAAGCTAAATATAGAAAAGGGGAGATACATCGGTATTTCAGTTCTTGATCGGACTTGCGACTTCTGTCCAAGTGTTGAAGACGACTTCATGTTCAATGCCCTCAATTTAATAACCAGCGAGTTGGGTTGTCGACACTGGGTAGAGGCTCATCTGTTGACTTTATCCAAATGAATTTCTCTCACCAATAGATTATTAATGACGTGTGCTAAGATATCAAAATTAATTGCTGAAATCTTGGATTTACGGCAGTAGCCAGTTTTTTTTATAAAACAGTTTTGGCATAAATTCATCTGGTGAATGTGTTCGTGACATAATGGAAATACAAGCACAATGTAGTTGATTCCTCTATTATTTGAGTCATGCATAAATGTATTTTGAAGAATATTGCACCTTGACAGTATTGGCATTTTTAGTCTTTAGCAGAAGTATGGTGTATTTTAGTAATAGACTACTCAATTCATGTTGTTGACTTGCTGCATGAATATCAGAAATTTATAAATGTAGGCCCTATAACTTTTAAGGGAAACAACTCTGTCTAGTTTCTACTTGAACTGGATTGGTTTTAACTGCATGTGTTGCCATTGAACCGCTATTATTCACGTTCTGTGGTTTGCTGTACAAATTTTAATGTTTGTACCTGTTCAGAGGTAGGTAGGGGCCCACAAAAATCTGCTGATACATGTTGCCAGGGTCCTGGTCATATTCAGAGGTTGGCTATGTTTGGTATTTGTCGCCGCTTGACATGGGAGACAACTCTTCACTTCGTTTTCCACCAAACAATCAATCTGAGGGAACCAAACCTTCTCCCGAATTACACATTTGGTTTTCACTATGCCTTGGTGCCCTTCATGAGCCAAAGATACAGCTCGTTGACGAAGTGATTGTGGAATGACAATTCTGGATCCTCTCAAAAGAATGTTCAGGTCAGCATTGACGGATAGTTCATTCCTGATGCAGTGGAATGTTTTGAATTCCTTGCCGGCTGTATTCAAATGTTCATACCACCTTCCGGTGCGTACACAAGACATAACCAGTTGTATAACAGGGTCTTGTGATGTGACGACGATACAGCTCACCAATCTCCAATGTACGAGTTGTCACAGCGAAACAGCTCACCAATTACCAGTATACGAGTTGTCAGAGCATTTCCATCGTAGCTCTAGATTTGTATCTAATACCGCTTATGCCGGTGCTAGGGGCCGTGTGGTCATATCATCCAAGTTGCCGCATGAACAGGTACAATGAAAGCGTACCTGAGATACAACACATATCACGAATCGTTAGATTCTTGGTATGTGCTTTAGAATAGGTTAACCAGAAGACTATTCTGTGAAGTCATGTGACGCAGTCAGTATGTCGGCATCTCTTCCCACTACCCTTATATGTGTTGTAATTCTGTATTTCCAAGATTGTCATCGCTTTTGGGATGGCGTTTGTTGCGAGAAAGTTCACATATTCCTCTGCTAGCTTCTCGGATCGGTTCGACGATGTAGATGGTAGACGGTGTCGACTCAGATAATCGGCTGGGTTGAGTTTACCTGCTCGATGAATAACACTGAAATTGTACCGCTGTAGGCGCATTGCCCACCGTTCTATTCTTGCTGGCGGTCTGGATTTTGGGTTATTCAGAATCATCTCCAAAGGCTTGTTGTCTTTGACAATAGTAAATGGTGCTCCGTTCAAATATAAATTGAAATGGTCACATGCCCAGGTGACGCCAAGTCCTTCACGCTCTATCTGAGAATAGCGCTGTTCTACTGGTGTTAGTGCACGAGATGCAAAAGCGATAACCTTTGACTCGCCATCAGCGTTCTGCTGTGTCAAAATGGCTGCTACACCAACTGGACTGGCATCGGTATCTATGAGTCGAAATAGGCAAGCACTGTATTGCTACGGAGCTGGTCTTTCAGCATTATCCTGATCACCAGTCCACTCCCAGTCTGCGTTCTTCTGAGTCAGTTTACGGATTGGCTCGGTAATCGTGGCATATCCAGGAATGAACCTGGAGCAATAGCCTGTCATGCCCAAGGATGGTGCAGGGAGATTGTGGATTGATTCCACTTTTCTTGGATCTAGTGAAATACCATCTTTGCTGAACACATAGCCATAACACTCAAGTCTGGTTTTGCTGAATTGGCATTTCGATCTGTTCAGGGTTATGTTTGCTTCTCGCAAAGTTTCGATCATGTGCCGCCTGGGTAGTACCATAAACTAATATGTCATGACTGAGGTTAAGGGTGCCAGGTATTCCCTCTAGAACTTGACGGATTGTGTCTTGGAAAACTTCAGATGCTGATGAAAGTCCGAAACTGAGCCTTTTGTATCTTCTCAGCCCGACGTGACTTGTAAAGGTTGTAATATACATCGATTCTGGAGCCAGTTCCAACTGATGGTAAGCTTTATTCAGGTCAAGCTTGCTAAACACAGTGGCTCCGTTCAGATCATGAACTATGTCATCTATGGTCGGGGTGATATGTCGCTCACGTTTTATTGCCTGGTTTGGCAATCTCATGTCAACACAGATGCGAACCTGTGTTGGGTCTTTGGGTTTCGGTGCGACAACTATTGGTGATACCCAAGGCGTTGGGCCGTCGACTTTCTCTATTATATCAAGCGCCTCTAGATTTGCCAGTTCCTCTTCTACCTTTTTTCGAAGATGGAAAGGTATTCTCCGGTGTGGTTGTGTGACAGGGATTACATCTTTGTCGATGTGAAGCTTAACCTGGAAATTGTTAAGTTTTCCTATACCTTCAAACCGGTCACTGTATTCTTCAAACAGTGATTGAAGATGGTCATTCTGGCTATCTTTCTCAACTCGAGGATGGCTGTCAGAAGATTGTTGTTCACTTTCTGTAGATTGGACCACATTGATCACTTTCAGCAAATTCAAATCGACCGATGTTTGGAAACTGATCAAGGATCCGCTGTTGCCTGGAACTATCAGGAATGTGACTTGGCTGTGATGCAGAAGCAAGTTTTGCCACGATTTTGCCTTTGATTGGCAACGGTTCTGTAGATCCATACAGAAACACCTTAACATCACTTGGACTAAGAGTTACTTTGTCCTTGATTTTGCCATAGTCAGTTTCATCCATCAAATTGACACTAGCCCCGGAGTCGATGAGAAATGTGATGGGCGTGCCTTGAACCATCAGCTGCTTTTTGGGATGATGTGATGTGGGAGTCGCGACACGATACACGTATTCATTTTCAGATGATGAATCTGGGTCATTTTTCGGTGATGTAGCTGAAACCTGGTTGACGGATTTGGTCGATAAGCAACATCGCGAGTAATGATGCATTTTGGAGCATTGGTTACAGCGTTTTCCAAAAGCTGGGCAGGATTTTTGGCCTTTCTTATGTGGAAAGTGTCCACCACAGTTACGACAAATGTTATTCGTTTTGCCAAAATTCGTCTGATTTACCCCTTGTTTTGGCTTCTGTTTTTGATGTCTGGGGTTATACCACTTTTGGGGCTTTTTATTGGAAACCCAATTCACGGAGTTGACTGCTGATTCAGGAGATTTTTCAATTTCACTGCCTTGTTGGTCTGCCATCTCCATTGACCTTCCTAGATCTAGTAGGTCAGTTAGGCTTAACTCAGGGGGACGCAGAGCACGTCGACGCAGCTTAGAAGATGTACACTTCTGAATGATTTGTGATTTCACCTCCCCTACGAGATCGTAAAAATCACAGTTGACTGCTAGAGTCTTTAGTCGGGTGTGAAATGAATCAAGATTTTCATCTTCCTGCTGTTCTGCTTGGCGAAAGATGTACCATGCATATTCAGTTTTCTTTTTGGTTGAAAATACTGAGTTAATTTATCCACAATTTATCTTTATTAGTACCAGTGTCTGGAATGGTATCAAAAATGTGTTGAATCTCCTCGCCTGCATAATACAACAGGAGAGCTCGTTTGCGGAGATCGTCATTATTGTCAGTATGTCGGAACCTCTTCCCACTTCCCTTATATGTGTTGTAACTCAGACAGTAATTTCCGAAAATATGCCGTTCTGCTAATTGTTAACAATTTCGTACCTATGTGGTGCAGTTTTATTGTCCTTGATTCTGACCCAAAATTCAATCTTGATGGTTCATAACAGTATTTTCGTTATTTTTGGATAACACTATCTTAGAATAGCACAAATTCTAGTGCTGAAAATTTGGTCGCGTCCCGTGCGGGATTCGAACCAGCGACCCCAGAGTCAGGCACCTAATCGCCAGCACTGTATGTCGGTGATCTAAACCACTCGACCAACGGGCCTCACACATAAATAGGAGGTAGCAGACCGGTAGTCTTGAAAGCGAACACACAGTACCCCTCTCATGATCGTAATGACACAGCTCCCAAAGCTGAATAGATATATATTTTTATCATTTAGAAAGTGATCGTATAACATTATTTTCGTTATTTTGGGATAACACTATCTTAGAATAGCACAAATTCTAGTGCTGAAAATTTGGTCGAGTCCCGTGCGGGATTCGAAACAGCGACCCCAGAGTCAGGCACCTAATCGCCAGCACTGTATGTCGGCGATCTAAACCACTCGGCCAACGGGCCTCCCACATAAATAGGAGGTAGCAGACCGGTAGTCTTGAAAGCGAACATACAGTACCCCTCTGATGATCGTAATGACACAGCTCCCAAAGCTGAATAGATATATATTTTTATCATTTAGAAAGTGATCGTATAACAGTATTTTCGTTATTTTGGGATAACACTATCTTAGAATAGCACAAATAGCGACGATTTGCAAAAAACGCCTTATTTTAGGAGTAAAATGCACCCCCCGCACACACGGCCACATCCTATGTCATTTGGAAGCTTATTTAATGTACTTTTTGTTAGACCGGATGTGGTCTTGAAATATATTGCCGTAATGTGAAAAATCCATTCAAACGAACCAATATCGAGTCTTATCGTCACGAAAAAGGAAAGGGGGCGGGTTTGCTTCAGTGTTAATAACTTTATTCATTTTACACCAATGCAAGTAATGAGGTAGCAATTTTCTCTCCACTGAACGGAAAATCGGTTGATAACAGTTATGTTAAGCTATCTTGAATCATGACGTCACTCGGGGGTCATCTCCAAATTCCGAATGAAATTTTTGGTAAATACACAATTATGGTTTCTGTACTAAGTTATTCAAAGTAATGGAATTCACAGAAGTGTGTCAAGTTATTGCCACCGGTACTGTGTATCATTGCATGAAAACTACAGGCTATATAAGGTTTCTCACTACCATAGAGAATAGAAGATGTGAACAGAAACTATCTGTCAAAATTATACATTTTCAACGTCTACTAAGCGTTTGTCTAAGATTGTCAAACATCTGACTTCAGCAATACTTGATAAAAATGTGTTATGACTTAACGTGTATATTTCAATGATTTATTTTATCTCTTGTTAATTTTAAAGCAATATCAAAGGCTATCTTGGTTATCGTTGTGGGTGGGGGTCATCTCATAATTACTATTGCAATTCACATGTTTTCCCACATTATGTTCTTGGTAATCTACCACGTTTAACAAGATTTGTGGATACTGTACATTACTCTTTACAGGTCACTGATTTTCCATCTCTTGAAAATTTCAAAACTATTTAGGGGGTCATCTAAAATTAATATTAAAATTGTCACATCAACAGTATGTTTTTGGAAACCTACTTGTATCATACACGAAAATGCCCATAAACATACCCACTCTCCAGGTATGTTCCGACCCTACAACAGCCTGAGTATAAGACATCACTATATATACACATGTACCTCAAAGCAGTTGTTTCGGATATTTTGGGGAGTATATCTTCTGTATTACAAGCGTCTAGTCCGTCATTCATAATTCAGCCGTCGTCCATTTGAGAATATCCGCGTCCATAATCCAAAGACCTATTCCATTTCCATATAACAGTATTAGCACCAAATTCAAAAAGACAAAAGTATACATAAACATAGGCTTGTTTCCTGCAAGAGAGAAGCGGTCAACAGTTTTCAATGATGCCGGCAAGACATCATGATGTTCCAAAAATATCAAATCCGTATCGCTGATCAGTATTCTTAATCCATAATATTCGTTATAGAGTCGTCATCTAAAAATGATGTACCTCAGTCACGCTTTGATTGTGACTGTTCATATGAGTACCATGAGGATCTTGAAGTACATGGGCTCATACGGCCCCTAGCCCCGGGTTAAGCGGAATTAGACACATGTTACGAAACGTAGCGCCATAGATCTTGCACGCTACGTTCGTATTTTGCTATCAGCATGCGATATGTATCGCCAAATTTGAGAAACTTTGAGTGAGGCGCTTGGTGGAATAGCCCTGTTTTATAAGTTTCTGCAACAATGTTTTGTGACGTTGATTAAAATCATCACATTTAACACAGGATCTAGCAAATGCTACTAAGCGAGATATGTATACGCCATATGCAGGTCCCACTGGAATATTACTATCCAAAAAGGGATAGTTTACGATGTCGAAATTGTAATCATCTCTTGTCATAAAGTCGACGAGAGAGAATGCCCGCTTCATTTTTATAGAGGTAGAGATCTAAATAAGATGTGCCAAGTATAACTCTCAACAAGGGCCAAGCCTAATCACCAATACAATTAATATTAGCGATCTATATAATCTTCAATATTATCATCTCGCTTGTTCTGTGGTTCGCACATATGTGCTGCTATACAGTATTATAACGGATTGTTAATGTCAAGGGAGAATTATCGCTTCTAGTCATGTTTCTGCTGTAGCGCTGTTTAATAGCGCTGTTTTTTCTAATGTCGTCCGTAGTTTCCAAGATCCATAAGGTCCAAGTTCTGTACAGAATTATTACTATTTTTCATCCGAGCTGTCAGGACAGAATTTTCACTTCTGGAGTTCTGTATGTATTGAAATATATCAATCTCATTTCGCGATTTATCTGCTTTGATCCATTTCATGTGTATGCTGTTTTTCTTTCAATGTCTCTAATGAACCAAATAGGGCTATATCATCAAGAACCTGCACTCGAATTTTCTCAAATTTGATGATACATATTGCATGCTGATAGCACAATACGAGCGCAGCGTGCAAGATCTATGGCGGTACGTTTCCTAACTTGTGTCTAAATCTGATTAACCCAGGGCTTGGGGCCGTATGAACCTATGCATTTCAAAATCCTCATAGTTTTCATATGAACCGTCACAATCAAAGCGTGACTGAGATACATCATACTTCAGATAACGACTTTACAACGTATATGATATGGATGTATATCAAATCAGCCTAGTTTAACGTATGTTATGATTCATCCTTTTAATTTAGTGTCAATGTTATCATATGAATTAGGCCATTGCTATTATATGATTATGGACGCGGAAATTCTTTAATGGACGACGGCTGAATATTTAATGACGGACTAGACGTTTGTATTCCACAGTTTCCAAGGTCGATAAGGTGCATGTTTTGTACAGTATTATTACTGTGTTTTGATTTATCAAAGGTGTCCGGACAGAATTCTCGCTTCTGGAGTTCTGTAGGTATTGGAAAATACCAATCTCAATTGAGATTTTCTGTTCTGACACATTAACATAGCCACGTTACTGGCGTGTTTCAACCCTGAATACGGATTCTATCTACAAGTGGCCATATGCTCACATGATCTTGTTCGTATGTCTTTCGTATATAGCGATTCTGGCATGAGGCGAGATATACATCAGAATAATACCGCTGAGATCCAGACTGTAACACCTGATATTAAAGTAGTAAGAATACTCTTCATCAGCGGTGCCTATACGAATTCATAGCTCCAGTTAACGACGGACCTCCAGTACAGAAGAGAGACAAGAACAATGACGACTTGGCTCCACTATAAGGAACAGCGCTGATAAAATCGAATTGAGACTAGTATTTTTCAATGCCTACAAAAGATCTTTATCCCGACACCTCTGACCATAAAACAGTAATAATCCTGTACAGAATTTGGGTCTTACGTACCTTGAAAACCACAGAAGACATTAGAAGAAACAGCACTGGTAAACAGCGTACACATGAAATGTGTCAAAGCAGATAAATCTCTGAGATTGGTATGTTTCAATTACAAGCGTCTAGTCCGTCATTCATAATCCAGCCGTCGTCCATTAGAGAATATCCGCGTCCATAATCCAAAGAACTATTTCATATTCCATATAACAGTATTAGCACCAAATTCAAAAAGACAATCATAGTATACATAAACATAAGCTTGTTTCCTGCAAGAGAGAAGCGGTCAACAGTTTTCAATGATGCCGGCAAGACATCATGATGTTCCAAAATATCAAATCCGTATCGCTGATCAGTATTCTTAATCCATAATATTCGTTATAGAGTCGTCATCTAAAAAATGATGTATCTCAGTCACGCTTTGATTGTGACTGTTCATATGAGTACCATGAGGATCTTGAAGTACATGGGTTCATACGGCCCCTAGCCCCGGGTTAAGCGGAATTAGACACAAGTTACGAAACGTAGCGCCATAGATCTTGCACGCTACGTCTCGTATTTTGCTATCAGCATGCGATATGTATCGCCAAATTTGAGAAACTTTGAGTGGAGGCGCTTGGTGGAATAGCCCTGTTTTATAAGTTTCTGCAATAATATTTTGTGACGTTGGTTAAAATCATCACATTTAACACAGGATCTAGCAAATGCTACTAAGCGAGATATGTATACGCCATATGCAGGTCCCACTGGAATATTACTGTCCAGAAAGGGATAGTTTACGATGTCGAAATTGTAATCATCTCTTTTGTCACAAAGTCGACGAGAGAGAATGCCCGCTTCATTTTTATAGAGATATAGATCTAAATATGATGTGCCTGTAGGGCTATCTGTAGTTTCCTTCAAATCCAGTGAAGGTGGATATATATCCTTCACTGCGTCATTTATATAGCGATTATCCACAGCGAGAAGATCGTCTATATAGCGTTTGGTGAATGAGAAGGAACGGGCTTTGAATGGATCGGTTTTTGAAAGCGCCTGCATATAGTCATATTCATAAGAGAACAGATACAGGTCAGCCAACAGGGGTGCACAATTAGTACCCATTGGAATACCTATATGCTGCTGATATATTGTGTTGCCAAATTTCACATAGATATTTTTAATGAGAAATACAAGCAACTCTATAAACAAAGAAACATCCCATGAATGATATCTCTTGTATGTAGTAGAGCTAAAGAATGCTTTATGGCTTCCGACATTAATATATCTACGATCAGTTTTCTTGAACACAGATACTATTAATGAACTTAGACGGTCAATAAGGTCCTGATGAGGGATTGTAGTATAGAGAGTCGAGAAATCCCATGTGGATACATGTCTGTACGGTATGTGACCTTTAGCATCAAGTTCTTCCGTAAGACATTTTGAGTTTTTCAATATCCACATACATTCCACGCCAGAGTTCTTAGAAATAGTGGCGCAATACCTTTCGCAAAATGCTTTTACCTCCTGAAGGGCCCTCGTCAATAGGGTTGAAAGAAGCTTGGTGGTGCAGCTTCTAGAACCAGCTATGAATCTAGCTTTGTATGGTGATTTATGCATTTTGGGAGTCCAGTACAGTTTTGGTATGTCGTTATGATTGGTTAAAAGACAAATACCTCTTTCCCTGAGAAACTTTTTGTGATTGTTAAATAAATTTTCCAGAGTAAATGCAGTTTGGGAGTAAGTAGACGTATTTGATGAAGATATGTCTACACTCAATTCTTTAACCAGCACCTGGTAATAGTAATATTTACATATGAATATTATATTATTCGGAGCTTTGTCTGCTGGGACTATGACGAATTTACTCTGGAGATTTGTTAGAACTTCTTGCGAATTGAGGTTTCTCAGTACTTGTTTGCTTGGGGAAGAGTACTTCTGTCAATATGGCGGATTGTTTCAACGACCTTGCTCTTGGTGAGGTCCAGCCAATCAGCGAGTACTGTAGGTTCAACTTTTTCTCGCTTAGACCAATCAATAACGTACTGTTCTAATGCAGACAGGACTATCTTCTGGTCGGCCTTCTAGAATACCAAATGGAATAGGTCTTTGGATTATGGACGCGGATGTTCTCTAATGGACGACGGCTTGATTATGAATGACGGACTAGACGCTTGTAATTCAATACCTACTGCAGAAATATCTCTAGGAGCGATAATTCTGCCATGATACCATGTGCGAAACACAGAATAAGCGAGATAATGATAACATTGGAGATTATATATCATAAATATTAATAGAACAGTCCCGAGATGGAAGTCTCTAACGACAAAAGGCGGAACACGACGTCATGACCCATGTGGCGTCACGCCGAAGTTAGCCAGCGAACAATTTCTTAACATTGAAATGCTGTATTATTTTATGCACGGAGATTTACATGCGATGATTTGTGTTTGCAAATGCTTATTTAACTCCGAGACAATAACATCTTCAAAATTGTTTGGATATTTTGTATTTTGAAAGCCACAATGCTAATTATTTATCGGGTTTTGCAGTAGAGCCAATGTTAAAGCCCTGACGTCAAGTGGGCAATGGCGTCCTTTTGCGCCTATCATGGCTACAAGGATGTGGGTATGCCTTCTCGAAGGGTTCTCTGTTGGAAATTGGGTTCGCCAAGGAGGAATTCTGTCTCTTCTGTTCTTTAATGTCTACATACATGAAATCGACATCAAACTATCTCGGTCCAATTGGGATGTAATGTAGCCGGAGTCTTCTTTAACCACCTATCATACGCTCACGACTTATGCCTTATTAGTCTTTAGAATCCACTTGATATATGTGATATTTTTGCGACTGACAATAATATTGTCTTCATAACTAAGAAATGCTTATGCATGTGTTTTTGTACAAAAAAGTTCAATGACCTGAGAGCACACTCTGTTAAACTGTCTGGCTCACAGCTGAATTACGTTGACAACGCCAAATATCTTGATCATTTTATCTTCAGCGATCTCACTGACAGTTATGATATGTCTGTGCAAACTAGAAAATTATGCTTTCGTGCCAATATTTTGGCTCGAAAGTTCTATATGTGTTCTCAAGATGGGAAGAAGCAACTTTTCTCGTCGTACTGTACCAGTATCTATTGCAGCCATCTGTGGTCTTCGTACTCGCCATGTAACTGGAAAAACTGCGTATCACATACAACAACGTTTGTCGCTGGTTATAATGCACTCCCCGCGCAATTGTAGTGCTACTTAAGTGTTTGGGATTAACTCTGTACCCAACTTTAATGAGGATATTCCACGCCAGATTAATTCTCTACGGAACAGACTTATGTCGACAAACAAATTCTTGCTTACAACTTTGCGGCTTTCTGATTTGTCTCAGACTTCACGTTTAGTTTGTCCTTGGTCTCGCCAAATCTATGTAACGCGCTAGTAATTTGTCTTTTGGCTACCATCTTATTATTTATTTGTTCATTCTATAGACCATCTTTGTCTGAAATAAACGAGAATTATTATATTGAAGAGTTCTATCTCGGGGCTGTCCTATTGTATTTATGATTTATAGGCTTGGCCCCTGATGAAAGATATTCCAGGGATATACAGAATTTATGCTCCCAAAAATATCTGAAACAACTGCTGTGAGGTACATGAGTACTTGTAATGATGTTATAATAAAACTCCTATACTCAGGCTGTTGTGGGATCGGGACATACCAGGAGAATGGGTATGTACATGTATATAGACATGTTTTTGTATTGCAGTGATCTATTTAAAGCTTTCAGAAAATTATATAAATAATTGATGTAAAAACTGATGCTCACATCACTCTTTCGCCAATTTTGTAACTTTGTGCCACTCTGCGTCTTCCCATAGGTTTTTTGATTTGATTTGATATTTTATTTCACCAGAGCATAATAGGGCATAATTTAAGACTATACATGATAGGCGGGATGAAAACCCCAAGGGGCTTGTTTTATCCCGAATTGATATAAAATTGTATTGATCTACAAAACCGGTGCAAAGTGGCAAATAAACATTAATTCATTTTTAAGTAAAAAGGCAAAATTTGCAATAATATAAAATAAAACTTCCACTATAGCTGCTGAAAACGCACACAGCTGAAATGAAACTAGAAATCAGCTTTTCCTTTCAATAAATAAGATTTTAAATGAAATTCAAATAAGGAGATAGATGTACAAGATTTGAGCTGGGAGGGTAATTTGTTCCATGTTCGAGGACCTTTTATTTTTGAACTATAAAATGGTAAGTGATGAATAAATATGCCTATACAAATTAAGATTTGCTTGCCTAGTTGGGTACCTGTGCACATGGAATAATATACTTGAAATAGGATAGGTAATAACTCATTGTGGTTATAAAATTTATCAACAAAGAGTAAAATCTGATAGTCATTTAATTGTTTCATAGATAAGATTTTCTATTTGAGAAATAAAGGTGCTGTATTTTCGAGTTTAGACGAAAATGTAATTAATCGTATAGCCTTTTTTTTGCAAAATTACCAATGGTTTAAGATGTGTAATGTACGTGTTACCCCAGACAATATTACAATATGACAGGTATGGAAATATCAGAGAATAATATAGAATGTAAAGTGTTTTTTTGTTGAGGCAATTCTTAATATGGTGGAGTATTCCAATATTCCTATTCAGTTTTTCCGGATCTCTTCAATATGCGTTAGTCAGTTTAGTCTGTCATTGAAAAATACGCCAAGGAATTTAAATTGATCAACCTGCTAAATGTTATTTCCAGAAATAAATAGTTTTGGTGTTTTGGGAAATTTACATCTCTTAGTAGGTTTTATAGGCATGAATTTAGTCTTTTTAATATTCAAAGAGAGTTTGTTACTTGAAAACCAATTGCACAATTTGTTAATTTCAAGAGACATATTGTCAAAGAATAACAGATGTATCATCTGCAAAAGGAATAATTTCTAAAATATGGCTAGCTTCTACACGGTCATTGATATAAATAAGAAGAAGTAGCGGACCCAAGATCGAACCCTGCGGAACTCAACATTATAACGGTTTAAATGTTGATATAGTATTATTATATTGAGTACATTGGGTACGGGATGACAAATAACTTCTGAACCAGTCATTAGAAATTCCCCGAAATCCATAATGATCCAGTTTGTACAAAAGGATATCATGGTTGACGATATCAAGGGCTTTTGAAAAGTCTAAAAATGTACTAATACAGTATTTATTTGCCTCTCTCGCAGCTACTAATTTGTCGTGAAGGGACAACAACAGCTAAAAATGTGGAGTGATTCTCCCGAAAACCATACTGATTAGAACAGATAATATTGTATTTTTCCAAGTAAATGAACATTTTAGAGACTACTAATTTTTCGACAATTTTGCTGAAACAAGGCAAAACCGAAATAGAACGACAGTTCTCAAATAGGTTTTTTGTTCTATTTTTGTACAGGGGTGTCACTTTAGCCACTTTCAAAAGATCGGGAACTACACCGAATCTGAATGATAAGTTAGTAACATGACATAATGGTAAATTAATCAGACTAAATACAGATTTGACAAGCGAGATACGTACGCCATCAAGATGAAACTCATTGACATGTCTATTCTTCAAAAAATCTTTGTAATCGTTCGCTGACAGTGGGATTGTTTCCGCTAACTTGGTTACTACAGAGCTAAAATAATAATTAAAACCGTTCGCAATTTTAGAAGGATCCGATGTATCACTATTATTAACGTTAAATGGATTTGGCAAGCTGGTGGTGTTTTTTTTGCGGTTCATTAGGTTGTTTAATACTTTCCATGTACCTTTAATATCATTGTTACACTGATTAAATTTGTTTTCATAATATAATCGCTTCGCTAATTTTAATGTATGATTCAATTTATTCCTATACTGTTTATATTGACGGGTAATTTCCATATTAGTACCTTTTGTGTGTTGCCTGTAAAGTTTGTTTTTTTCACGAATAGAGGTAAGAATACCATAAGTTATCCAGGGTTTTCTAATTTTGAATTTTGAGGCTGTTGATGAGACAACAGGAAAACTCTCGTTGTACGCGAAATTGAATTTATCAGAGAACAATTTGAATGTTTTATTAACATTGCTGGTTTCATTAGTAACATCGCTCCAATCTATATTTTTAACCCTCTCTTCAAAAATTAATATCTGCTCCTGATTAATTCTTCTAAAAGTAAATGTGTTATCAGTGGACGGCGGGATGAATGACGCTTTATTTATTTGAAAAACTGGACAATGGTCGGTTATGTCTGAAAGGAGAATACCAGACATCAAGTTATCTTCATGAAAATTTTGAAATACATTGGCAATCAATGTCGCCGAATTAGCTTTAACCCGAGTTGGTTTTGTTATCTTAGGAAAAAAGTAGTGTGATTTCATTATTTCCAAAAACTGCCTGGAAGGATCATGTTTATCAGTTTTGAATAAATCAATATTAAAATCTCCCATAATGATACATTTTTTTCTTTCGGGTTTTAGCACGTTCATGAGTGATTGAAGGCTTTCATTAAAGATTTGTACATTTTTACCTGGTCGTCGATAAATAATCCCTACTGTATATGATTTATCATCAATCTGGATAGTAACAAAAAGTGATTCGTATTCACCATCAGTTTCGTGATACGAAAGATCTTCAACAACATTGCAATTAGCTATATTTTCATTAACGTACCGAACTAGGCCACCTCCTTTCCTTGTCGATCTAGATGAACAAAATGGTTGATAGCCGGGAATATCAAATAGCTTCTCTGTTGAAGGATTTAACCAGGATTCGGAGATACCAATAACAGAAAATTTAAAATTTAGGTTGCAACAAAGACCTACAATTTCAGAATAATGCTTTCTCAAGCTTCTTGCATTAAATGTATCACGGAAAAGGATTCATCAACAGTGATATTGTTACTATTGACAGGAGATGTAAAAGAATCTTCGATATAATATTTCGATTGATGAATATTAATATCGTTCCAATGAGATATTTCATATTGATTGCCATCAGTTGCATAGGTATTAGTGTCTGCATCGTTCAATTCTAAAGGATTAAAACACATTTTGTCGAAATTTTCGAGATACTGATCAGGATCACTGTCTAGTGAGAGATCGATGGGCGAATCGATTTCATCTTCTTCAGAGAACAGCAGATTAATAGGGACACCCTCCCAGTTGTCCATATCAGCCATAGGATAAAGAACAAAGAAAAAACTGTTTACTAGCGTGCGAAAAAGGAGACAATTGTTTCAAAATATTGTCATCAGGATGTATAGTGGAAGTTGGAACTGTTACAACAAAATACAAAAAATATATAAAGTATATATTACCAAATGACCAGGAAGCCATACACAGCTCAATTGACCAAGTTTTGGTGAAGATTAGAGCTCTCTTGTAATAAATATTGTTGTAGCCGCCATTACATGAAATGAAATTACTCCTGCCAATATATACAAACTAATAATCACTAAATTCTACAAGCATGTGAGTGATAATATTAAATATGCGGTGTACTTATATGCATTCAATATACTAAATACTTATTTTACTTTGCTCGAATTCCGCGTCATTCATCGCCTCTGGGTCACTAACTAGAAAATTTGGCATCTGAGATAGCGAATTACTGAATTCGAAAGTGGCGAGATACCCCAGAGGAGAGGAGAAGCAGAAATCGAGCCACATCTACTCACTGGGCAACATTGTGCCGAACCTCTCAGTGGGCGAAACACAAAAACGAAAAGCCCGTCCACTGAGAAATCGACAGATGCCCGGTATGTTATGATCCAGGTAAATATAAATATGAATCCTTATTTGCACGACATTTGTAAAATACAATACCGCAGTCCCACGGTTAAGCAAGGACAATGGTCGTAGTTATCTATTTAAAAGTACAGAAAATAACCGATATATACACAGCACTCAACGCACACACTCATTCAACGCACTTATTCTTGTGATGACATAGACCAACATTCATAAAGGGAGTAGTACTATTAACAAAGTAAATAATTTAAGCACTATATAGCAATTTACTCCGAGCACTAAGAGCTCAGGTTAATAGGAATTGAGACACGAAATTCATATATGTGGTGTAGTGCTTGGGCGCATTTGCCCGCATAGTTCTCAGTTGGGTTGAGAACAAGCTGTAAGATTTGTTCATCATTTAGCTGATCAGGAGTTTCCGGAAGGGTTCTTATAATTCCATGGCTAACTTCGTACAAAAACCCGACACAATCAAATTGATTTTGCAGAGATAACATGTTTTGGAAATTGTCTTTAGATTAAACAAAGTTATTAGCGTGAACTAATGACAACATCAGGCATGTTCATTGCACGCAACAAATATGTTCATTTCTGTTTGTTCGGAAAAGGTCATACCAAGAAATAAACCACCATCACGCAAACAGTTTGAAGATGTACATTCCACATTCAAACAAAAGTTTAGTGGTGTTCTCATGAATCGTCCGTTGACCAGTACAATAAGCTTCATGGTGTTAAATGGAGGACAGGCCCCCATAGAACGCTATGTAAGAAATTTCTAAGCTACACGTATTTAACCATACATGAGTGACAGTATCCATTTGCATATTTATATATAAAATTGGAATGCAAGTATGTAGAATATAGGTAGATAACGCATCTGTACTTTTTCGCACAGAAGTCTGATGTAAATATATTCAGTGGTCTACAAAACATTTGGATTACTGTATGCCTTCAATTTTGCGCATGATAGGAGCAATTGCAGAAATATGGACGGAGTGGACTATGCAAAAAGGACTGGCGATTTATTATGACAAAGGCTATACTCAGACCGTAGCATAGGATAACCAATATATATTTGCCTAGACGATGTAGGATATATTGAGAAAGAGAAAATATTATATCGATGTTACGATACAAATACATATTATTAGTGCACAATTTATAGATCCGTACATCATACATATTGTAATCAAACGACATCGTGTCAGTTCGGACGAAACACAATTTGAACCTGGAATTAATTAGGCAAAGATAACATGATTGGATATGGTCTTCACATCCGAAAAAGTCACGTGTTCATTGCATGCATCAGTAATATTCATTTCTGCTCATTGAGATAGACCAACACAATCAAATTGATTTTGCAGCGATGACATGTTTGGAAATCGTCTTTAGATTAGACAAAGTCATTAGCGTGAACTAATGACGACATCAGCCATGTTCATTGCGCGCAACAAATATATTCCTTTTTGCTTGTTCGGAAAAGGTAATACCAACAAATAAACCACCATCAAGCAAACGGTTTGAAGATGTACATTTCACACGCGTGGTGGTCAAAACAAAATTGTTATAGACGAGGCGTTGGCTGGTGTTCTCATGAATCGTCCGCGAAAGACACCGTTGACCAGTACAATAAGCTTCATGGTGTTAAAAGGAGGACAGGTCCCCATAGAACGCTATGTGAGAAATTAGTAAGCTACATGTATTAACCATACACAGGTGACAGTATCCATTTGCATAGTTATATATAAAATTGAAACGAAAGTATAATATATAATATATGTAGATTACAAGCGTCTAGTCCGTCATTCATAATTCAGCCGTCGTCCATTAGAGAATATCCGCGTCCATAATCCAAAGACCTACCCCATATAACAGTATTAGCATCAAATTCAAAAAGACAATCATAGTATACATAGACATAGGCTTGTTTCCTGCAAGAGAGAAGCGGTCAACAGTTTTCAATGATGCCGGCAAGACATCATGATGTTCCAAAAATATCAAATCCGTATCGCTGATCAGTACTCTTAATCCATAATATTCGTTATAGAGTCGTCATCTAAAAAAAAGATGTATCTCAGTCACGCTTTGATTGTGACTGTTCATATGAGTACCATGAGGATCTTGAAGTACATGGGTTCATACGGCCCTAGCCCCGGGTTAAGCGGAATTAGACACAAGTTACGAAACGTAGCGCCATAGATCTTGCACGCTACGTTCGTATTTTGCTATCAGCATGCGATATGCATCGCCAAATTTGAGGAGCTTAGAGTGGAGGCGCTTGGTGGAATAGCCCTGTTTTATAAGTTTCTGCAACAATGTTTTGTGACGTTGATTAAAATCGTCACATTTAACACAGGATCTAGCAAATGCTACTAAGCGAGATATGTATACGCCATATGCAGGTCCCACTGGAATATTACTGTCCAGAAAGGGATAGTTTACGATGTCGAAATAGTAATCATCTCTTTTGTCATAAAGTCGACGAGAGAGAACGCCCGCTTCAGTTTTATAGAGATATAGATCTAAATATGATATGGCTGTAGGGCTGTCTGTAGTTCCCTTCAAATCCAGTGAAGGTGGATATATATCCTTCACTGCGTCATTTATATAGCGATTATCCACAGCGAGAAGATCGTCTATATAGCGTTTGGTGAATGAAAAGGAACGGGCTTTGAATGGATGCACATTAATGGTGGACAATTTATAGATCCGTACTTCATACATACTGTAATCAAAACGACATATTAGTGTGTAATATAGTGTACTAGTGAACAATGCAATAATTTACATAAAATCTACAGTGATCAATGTCATATATATACAATCATTTTCGTGACAAGATCTTTTCGTGAACAAGTAAGTTTTCCCTGGAGAGAATATTGAAAAATCGCAATGAAAGGGAAATAGATTGACATCAATAATGGATAGATGAAATTCAGAACCAGTCCACAATCGCGTTTTTTCCAAGAGACTATCAAATAGCTTATATGAGGAAGTCTTTGCAATTACACGACTATATGGAGCAAATGGCACATGTATATTTCCCACAGAATTCGTGCTGGTGTTCATTTCATTTGCCTGAAGTTATTTCGGCTTGAGTACGATGAAAGGAGCCTCTCGAAGGTAGACTAACTTCGTCTTGGCTTTTTCCTCGGAAGACAGATTGTTGAGCTTAGTGCTCAGATCGTAACGGAGCTGGGCCAAAGATCAGGAATAGCACTAAAACCACACCCTCGGGATAACTTCCTGGCAGCGTCCAAAATCAAATCTCTGTCATCTAACTGAAGGAATCGGACATGAATGTTCTTTTTAGCCACTGGACCCCCGGAAAGTCGGTGTACAGATTGAAAAAGCATGGCGTCGGCTTTCTCCTGTGGAATTTTGAGTTTCTCAACAAACGAGGACAACTTTGTCTGTTTCTTTTACCGTTTCATTAGAGTTTCCGTCAATGCCCTTGACAACTAGATTCCATGTTCGACCCCAGAGATCTAATTTGATTCTCTCGTTTCTCTCTCTTACAATCTCTGCACGAAGTTTCGGCAAATCTTCTTCCTGTGTTTCGGTGACCTCTTGAGACAAAGATTCTACGGAGTCTTCAACGACATTCACCCTCTTTCTGATTGTACTTACATTCGTTTTCAGTGTTTCCAGTTCTATTCCGAAAGAGGCATGCAATTTCGCAAAACACCTACTTATGTCCGTGAGATCGGTCACTTTATACGATTTCTCCAGAGAGTCCATGTCAGCTTGAGGAATTTCACGGACATCGACATGACTGGAGGCCGCCATATTGAATGGGTTTTCTAGATTTTCCGAGTCGTCATTCATAATGTCCAAATTGCGTTTTCTCGAAATCATAAAGGCCCAAATTAATCAGATATGTCAATATCAGAGTACAACAGAAACACTTTCACATCGATAGAACAGAGACGGATGGCCATTCGTAACATGGATAGAGACGGATTATCAGAGGAGAGCTCAAATACACCTGCTTAGGTCATCGTCATAACCGGAATATAGTTTTGTGGATTTTTTGAAACGGTCCCCCATTACAATTTTAAACTAATTTGTACGTTTGACAAAACAATATACAGCTACGACGTCAAATGACTCTGAATGTCTAAATCACGGAACTAGATTATTTTTGGTGGCTGACATCCGAGAAACCGGTCCTCTAATGCAGCAGTTAGTGTTTTTACCTAATATCCTATGGTGAATGACGCTCGTTATATTGAGGATTTAAAAGGTAATCGCACCAAATCTTTGCCGACGTATTTGACCGATGACTAAATTCGACATAAGAACCATTTTGGCTATTTAACAACGAAGTATTTCATCCACAAAAAAACTTTCGACATAGTTTTCAGTGCGTTTGCCGCAATTTAATTGTATTTTGGAGATGGCCCCTCTGTAACGTCACAGGCCAATGACGTCATAATACTTTTTGATATTAGACGATTGAAGAACCTCTGCGCAATCAATTGACACCAACCATTTTGCCATATGCCTGGTACGAATGAAGATGTAGTCATTTTAATACGTATACCCCCATTTTAAAAGTAGAAAGATGCATTGCAATGGTTCTTGTATTTCCTAAGTTTTTCAGCATATGGCAATACTTTTCACCACCACATCCTACCTCATCTGAAAGAAGAGGGTCTAAGCTTTCAAATGATATATAGTTTGCCTCTGTGTACGGGGGGTGCATTTTATTCCCCAAAACAGGGTCCCGGCCGCTCGTATATTGTAATTGGAGTGGAGACCCCATATATGCATGGACGTTTTCCATTATATTTGATCGGTTCGATTGTCCATGTGGGACACTGGCCTGGTCTGTCGTAAATGAGTTGGAGTCTTGAACAGTGGTTATTTCGTCCATTGATTCAGATCCTGGACTCGGAATATGAGCAACCGTCTGGATGTCGTCGAAACATGGCATCCATTCACGACCACGGTGACTTTTCCCCACATGATTGTATAGGTTTCTTCGACTATTCAGCTTGATGGGGCAATCATCGATTCCGCACCGCAGTAGAAACCCTTTTATGAAGATATGTTGAGAAGATGTGGCGTTTCAGTCCTAACACGGTAGGGTAGACTCTCTGTTGACAGATATGGCACTTGTAGCAGCCTACAAGAGAAGAAGTGGAAAGTTAGCGGGGCAATATCCAGAAAATGTCATGCACAGTCTCACTTAACTCCGGAACCTGGCTGAGATGGGTAGTATATGCTGAAGGAGAGAGAGAGAATTAAGGTTTAATGTCGCGTTCAGCAATATTTCAGCTATATAGCGACGATCAAACAAAATTCTAAGTACTCAAGTCACTAACTTAGCAATCCAACGCATTAAAACATACACATATTAAAACTTGTGTAACAGCCCGATTTCTCTCAAATAACCCCAGATGCAATCCTCCCTCACTCGACTAAAAAGATCTTCCAAAGTAGTCGCTCGATAAAAAGCATCTCTTACAATCTTAAAATCTATGCATTCGATAAGGATATGTTTCACCGTGAGATCATCACGCCTTGGGACTGGCTCTTCTTTTAGTAAATGTTCGTGAGTTAATCGTGTATGGCCGATTCTACATCGCCTGATCATGGTTTGATCGAAACTTTTCCTACTGTTCAGATCAGATCTTTTTTGAACTCCTGAAGTTTGTTATTATTCACAGCATCCCATAAAGATTGAAACAGCCGTCGCACATAAGTACAGATAGAGGACTTGAAGGGGCCCATCTCAGCTGATGATAATAAGTTATTAAATTCTGACAGACCTGAAATCTGTGTTCATTCGCTATCTACCGTGGCTGTTTTGAGGCCCCAAAAGTATGTGTATGTTGAACAGATAACAGAACGAAACGACCTGACCGTTATTCCTGCTTGAACAGTTGACCTCCTTAGAAAATGATGTCAGGAAAGATTACTTCCCCTTGATTCGCACGTTTCTTGTGTAACGGACGTCACTTTTGGCGCCCTGTATTTCAACCCAGGTTCGTAGGTTAGGACCCTCGAGAGGTGCCAAGAGAGTAGAGAGTGGATGATCAGAAATGAGCCAAGCACAACACAAACACAGATTTACAATAAATAAATAATCACAATTTAATTCCCTGAAAGAAATTATAAGGACAGACAATACAAAGACGCGCGTCAGAGAACTGGACATCATTAATTTACCTCGAATCCTGAATGATCCAGAGGTACGCAACGCTGTACCAAACTATTTCAAGATCACAGAACCTCCTTGCATTTCATATAATTATACTAAATCTATAGCCACCAAAATATTCAATTACTCCAATGCTGTCAAGGAGTTTGACTGGAACTTATACACGTCAGGAGGCTATAGTTGTGATTGTGAATTGTCGAACTTTATCTGTACACCATGCAAACATATTGTGACTGGTGACCTTGATGTGGTGAGTGATAAGGATCTGAAATTACTCCAGATGAAGGGACCTAAATATAGAGAGCCAAGAAGAATAAATCTGAAGGCCGACCAGAAGATAGTCCTGTCTGCTTTAGAACAGTACGTTATTGATTGGTCTAAGCGAGAAAAAGTTGAACCTACAGTACTCGCTGATTGGCTGGACCTCACCAAGAGCAAGGTCGTTGAAACAATCCGCCATATTGACAGAAGTACTCTTCCCCAAGCAAAACAAGTACTGAGAAACCTCAATTCGCAAGAAGTTCTAGCAAATCTCCAGAGTAAATTCGTCATAGTCCCAGCAGACAAAGCTCCGAATAATATAATATTCATATGTAAATATTACTATTACCAGGTGCTGGTTAAAGAATTGAGTGTAGATATATCTTCATCAAATACGTCTACTTACTCCCAAACTGCATTTACTCTGGAAGATTTATTTAACAATCACAAAAAGTTTCTCAGGGAAAGAGGTATTTGTCTTCCAACCAATCATAACGACATACCAAAAATATACTGGACTCCCAAAATGCATAAATCACCATACAAAGCTAGATTCATAGCTGGTTCTAGAAGCTGCACCACCAAGCTTCTTTCAACCCTATTGACGAGGGCCCTTCAGGAGGTAAAAGCATTTTGGGAAAGGTATTGCGCCACTATTTCTAAGAACTCTGGCGTGGAATGTATGTGGATATTGAAAAACTCAAAATGTCTTACGGAAGAACTTGATGCTAAAGGTCACATACCGTACCGACATGTATCCACATGGGATTTCTCGACTCTCTATACTACAATCCCTCATCAGGACCTTACTGACCGTATAAGTTCATTAATAGTATCTGTGTTCAAGAAAACTGATCGTAGACGCTTGTAATATATTAATGTCGGAAGCCATAAAGCATTCTTTAGCTCGACTACATCCAAGAGATATCATTCATGGGATGTTTCTTTGTTTATAGAGTTGCTTGAATTTCTCATTAAAAATATCTATGTGAAATTTGGCAACACAATATATCAGCAGCATATAGGTATTCCAATGGGTACTAATTGTGCACCCCTGTTGGCTGACCTGTATCTGTTCTCTTATGAATATGACTATATGCAGGCGCTTTCAAAAACCGATCCATTCAAAGCCTGTTCCTTCTCATTCACCAAACGCTATATAGACGATCTTCTCGCTGTGGATAATCGCTATATAAATGACGCAGTGAAGGATATATATCCACCTTCACTGGATTTGAAGGAAACTACAGATAGCCCTACAGGCACATCTTATTTAGATCTCTATCTCTATAAAAATGAAGCGGGCATTCTCTCTCGTCGACTTTATGACAAAAGAGATGATTACAATTTCGACATCGTAAACTATCCCTTTCTGGATAGTAATATTCCAGTGGGACCTGCATATGGCGTATACATATCTCGCTTAGTAGCATTTGCTAGATCCTGTGTTAAATGTGATGATTTTAACCAACGTCAAAAACATTGTTGCAGAAACTTATAAAACAGGGCTATTCCACCAAGCGCCTCCACTCAAAGTTTCTCAAATTTGGCGATACATATCGCATGCTGATAGCAAAATACGAACGTAGCGTGCAAGATCTATGGCGCTACGTTTCGTAACTTGTGTCTAATTCCGCTTAACCCGGGGCTAGGGGCCGTATGAACCCATGTACTTCGAGATCCTCATGGTACTCATATGAACAGTCACAATCAAAGCGTGACTGAGATACATCATTCTTTACATGACGACTTTACAACAATATTATGGATTAAGAATACTGATCAGCGATACGGATTTGATATTTTTGGAACATCATGATGTCTTGCCGGCATCATTGAAAACTGTTGACCGCTTCTCTCTTGCAGGAAACAAGCCTATGTTTATGTATACCATGATTGTCTTTTTGAATTTGGTGCTAATACTGTTATATGGAATATGAAATAGGTCTTTGGATTATGGACGCGGATATTCTCTAATGGACGACGGCTGGATTATGAATGACGGACTAGACGCTTGTAATTCCACTACCGAGGTTCCCCGACAACAATCAAAGGGAACGAGGAACAGAAATGAAATTAAAGATAAACGTCAAACCAGGTATAATTAAACCTTTTGTCAGAAGTTTATCTGCTCCCACAAAGTAAACCAAAGAAATATGGTAAACAAAAACCGAAAATATTCCCCAGGCAGAACTATACCTTACAGGAACCTCGGCAGTGGCAACCCCGTTCACTGGTATGGTCCACAAGTTATATCGAACAACAGTCACATACAAATAGGTCCACATCACATTTTAAGTAAAGAAATACGATTATAAATAAACAAATCGACTGAAAACAGTCTAGCACCGGACAAGATCAACACAAATAATAATCTTGCAAACATAGATAAATACACAAACCGCGAAACACTCACATTATATCATATTATATAAAAATATATCATAAATAAATCATATTACAGCTCAAGGGAGACAACTCATCCCCTACACTTCTCCCCCCTAGACAAAATATCCCAATATTTTTTTACTAAACAGTTTCAAAGTTCCAATAAACAAAACACAGCGAGATTACGTAAACAACATGCAAATGTTCAAATGTTCTTCGAAACATGGCGTGGCATCAAACTTTTTTTTCTAGACACACTCATGGATGCCGTACCATCCGCGTTTTCTGCGAATGTAACTGTCTCATCTCGACAATTGTATCGCGCGCCGCGATCGGCAAGATCCATGTTTGAAGCTTCCGCCGCGATGGCCACCCTACGACGCTTTTCCGCCTCTCTCTCTGCGACGTGTATACACGGTTTCCTTTTCGGACAACGATGCTCTCCAGGATCCACATATTCTCTGTTGACTGTAGGTTCCCCTTTCAGTCCTTGTACTACAGCCTGCGCCTCTTCCACCGTACTGCGATGTTTCTGTCGTAGATGACGGTTTAACTGACGCCGGTTATCCTTATAATTACATAATGTGCACTGGAAAATCTGGACAGAGATGTCGTGTCTCTTCCTCCAATGCGTCCAGAAGCTTCTTTTTGTTGTATAAAACTGTGATCCACATTTAGCAACTGGACACACCATGCCCCCATCCACCCATTCCGGACGTAGGTCGTCATCCAAACTGTCCACCTCAGCTTCATCCACAACCAGGTCCAGTACGTCTGACTTTCCCCAATCTGTAAGGTAAACAGACCACAGCTTAAGTAAAACTTCCCTATCCAGCATAAATTATGCGAGTAGAGAATCATCCACGCCTAGTCCAACGAGCTCCAGTGTTTGTCACTTCCGAGCCTGAAGGGATGCGCGGGGAACAGTCTAAACTATCAGGTGAAGCAAATGATCTATCCAAATTCGCAGAAGCATCTGCAGGAATATCCATTGCAGGGGAACCTATAAATCCATGTTGCCTAGCGGTGGAACTAGGAGGAGGTATATCTCCTCCGTCGTAAACAGGAGAAGAAGGCTGCCCAGAAACTTCCAAAGCTCCTTCAGCATGCTCTGGCCAACTGACGGGCGGCATGACCCCCTGGTACGGTTTCAGTTGATCCACATGAAAAACCCTTGTCTCAGAAACCTCATTTTCTCGAACTAGGTAAGTGACATTAGTCAACTTCTTCTCCACCTTCCAGGGTCCCGTTCATCCCATACCCAGCTTGGCACTAGCTGCTGGAGGATACCATCTCCAGACAAAATCCCCAGGTTTATATACCCGAGCCTTCAACACCCTATCGTAAACCTTTTTCTGATGCACCGCCGCCTTCCCTGTATTGCTATGTACGAAGTCGAATGTTTTATTTTGCACATATTCCAACCAGCGGACATATTCCACTGGACATGAATATGCAGACTCCGCAGGAGGATTTCCCACCATCCAGTCCAACGGACACGACAGCTCATGCCCAAACATTAATAAACAGGGAGAGCATCCAGTACACTCCTGTACGGTGGATCGATACGCCATCATGACGAATGGTAAATGTTCATCCCAACTAGCCGGGTTCTCTTCCACATATACATGGCCAACATCTGAATAAGCGTCCTATTGAACGGCTCGACCCAACCATCGGAGTGGGGCCTATAAGGTGTCGTCCTGGTTTTCTCAAACCCTGATCGGAATGTATCTGCTTACCCCGTACCGACATATAAATTCGGTAACCAGCTTATCCTCTACGGTAACCGCGGTGTGGTCCGAGACAGCATATGCCTCCATCCACTTGGTAAAATAGTCAGCAACAACGATAATATATTGATTGCCAGACTCCGCCACAGGGCACTCTCAATATGTAACGCAATCCGATCCATCGGAGCCCCGACGGCGGACTGCTGCAGAGGAAATCTTCCCGGGCCAGGACCAGGCTTTCGGCGGGCGCATAGATCGCATTGTTTCACCCAACGTGCCACATCGGCAGACATACCCGGCCAATACATTCTCTGTCTAATCGTTCTCTTTCGCCCAAGATGTCCCGAAGTTCGTTTACAGTGTAATTCATTGAACACTTTAGAACGAACTTGTGCCGGGGCCAACAAAAGTAAGCTATAGCTCTATCAGAACGTTGATACCAACGGTAATATAAAACCCCTTCTACAATTTCTAAGACTTCCCAGAGGGACCACAATCTTCTAACTCCCCTAGGTGCCCCTGCCACACAACTTTTTGGTGGCTTATCTACAAACCGCTTCTTCCATTCCAAGATCTGGATTATGATGGGATCCTCTTCCTGCCAGTTTCTAATTTCATCTGTCGTCCAAACATCAAACCAATATACTCCTCTCTGAGCATCGGTGACAGGAGAATCGGTAGGAGACAACAGGCCTATTTGACCTTCATAGTCTCACACAGTAGTCTCGAGTTATGACATTACTGGCTTCTAGCGCCGACGATTGTTCTGCGTCGGCAAGATCAATCACGCAATCTCTGCAATCTTCCCGCTTACACTTTCGATGGGGCTGACGTGAAATTCCATCAGCATTACCATGTTGCCCCCCTTTCCGATATTGCAGAACAAAATCATAGGTTTCTAGCACAGATATCCACCTGGCAACCATCCCCTCGGGATTTTTAAAATTCTTTAGCCAGGCCAAAGGTGCATGATCTGTCATAACAATGAAAGGTCGACCCCACAAATAATGTCGGAAATGCTTCACAAAGGTAACGACGGCAAGCAATTCCCTATACGTGGTACAGTATCTTCTCTGGTGTTTATTCAAAGTTTTACTGCCATCCATAAGCAATAACACGTTCCTGGCCATCCTGCCGCTGTGACAATACAGCCCCTATCCCATACGAGCTGGCATCAGTGTCAAGAATGAACTCTGCGTCGCGCAAAGGATACGCCAAGATAGGAGCAGCAACTAAAAGTTGCTTCAAGTCCTCAAATTACAAGCGTCTAATCCGTCATCCATAATTCAGCCGTCGTCCATTAGAGAATATCCGCGTCCATAATCCAAAGGCCTATTCCATATTCCATATAACAGTATTAGCACCAAATTCAAAAAGACAATCATAGTATACATAAACATAGGCTTGTTTCCTGCAAGAGAGAAGCGGTCAACAGTTTTCAATGATGCCGGAAAGACATGATGATGTTCCAAAATTATCAAATCCGTATCGCTGATCAGTATTCTTAATCCATAATATTCGTTGTAAAGTCGTCATCTAAAGAATGATGTATCTCAGTCACGCTTTGATTGTGACTGTTCATATGAGTACCATGAGGATCTTGAAGTACATGGGTTCATACGTACAATTACGTAGCCTTCCTACAATTTTCCGTCCACTGGAACTTAACCCCTTTCCTTGTCAATTGCACTAAAGGCCACGCTACAGTGGAAAAATCTGGCACAAATCGTCTGTAATAGCCTATCAGACCCAAAAAACTCCGGACCTCGGCAACATTGGATGGCTCAGGCCACTCCGCTACAGCTTCCACTTTACTTTGGTCACACTTAATGCCACTTTCTGAAACTACATGGCCTAGATAAGGGACCTCGCGTTGAAAAAGAGAACACTTCGATGGTTTCAACTTCAACCTAGCCTGTCGTATTCGAAGTAAAACGGCCTTAAGGTTTTCATGAGCTTCTTCGAACGTTTTACCAAAGACTATAATATCATCGAGGTAGCACAGGCAGCGGTCCCACTGTAATCCTCTGAGGACTAGTTCCATCAATCTTTCAGAACTTGCTGGGGCATTGCACAGCCCAAACGGCATAACTTTGAATTGAAAAAGGCCCTCATGGGTTGAGAAAGCTGTCTTCTCTTTATCCTGCTGGTCCATTTCGCACTGCCAATATCCAGACACAAGGTCAAGGGTGGTAAACCAACAGTCCCCCGCTAGCGAATCTAAAGAGTCATCAATACGAGGTAAGGGGTACGCATCCTTAACTGTCACAGAATTCAGGCTTCTGTAGTCCACACAAAATCTCGTAGAACCATCTTTCTTTGCCACCAATAAAATCGGTGAAGACCAAGGACTATTGCTAGGTTCAATGACATCCTCGTCCAACATGCGAGTAATTTCCTTCTCTACAGACTCACGTTGCCCTAGAGGCGTCCTACGTGGAGGTAACTTAATGGGTTTAGCCCCACCAGTGTTAATACGATGTTTGACTATTCCCGTTCGCCCCGGCTTACCATCTACCCCCATGAAAACATCTTCGAATTCTGCAAGGAGACCGGCTAAACTCTCCTGTTGATCAGCCGTAAGATTACTCGAGGCTTTGTCAAAGAGACCGTAGGTGTAAGGGGACACTCAGTTCCTGCTTAGTAGACCCTGCTACTATGTCACCCGCCACCTCTGTCACATCCTGAAGACCAGCACTACTGGTATTCTTCCTAACATGTACCGGCTGATCAGTCACATTTATAACTGACAAGACTACCCCTTCAGAGTCCACTAACGCACTGGACATCACTAAGCCCTTCCTTTCCATGGTGCTCAGCGGTTCCGCCAAAAGTGTACAGCCGGTGCTAACTTGACCATCCACATAACCCCTAACAAGCATTTCCGATGCAGGAGGGATAACAACTTTTGAAGAAAGTTTGACCCTCGCACAGTTAGCTGAAACACGCCTGCTTAGGACAATGTCATGCTTATCCATGACCAAGCTCCCCCTAGACACACTAACGTTCAAATCGTATTGCTTCAGGAAATCTATGCCCAGTATTCCAGGTAAATCGAGTTCTGCTACTACAAATCCATGTACAAAAACATGATCTCCCAGCTTAAATTCCAACTCGACCATTCCTTTAACATCTAGAGCATTCCCATCTGCTGTACCGAGGACAACGTTAGTTTTCTTCATACTAGGAACTTTCCCTCCTAACCGTTCGTACAAAGCGGAAGACAACAGACTAACCGCAGATCCCGTATCCACCAGCATCTCATGGAAGCTGTTCCCTACACTAACGACTGCAAACAAACAGCTTTACATCACTGCTCCCACACCCAAACTTGGCCTTGCACTTACATCAGAACCAAATGGGGCTGTACCTTCGGATCATAAGGCGCATTATATGAATGATTTGTTTCATATAAATCTTACAGGTATAAGGCGAATTATAATACGAAATATATGTTTTCTGGAAATAAAGCGTACTTTACTCTTTATCATGAATAATTTATAAAGAAGTAGCTCAACGGTGTCTAATTGTCACCTGTGTAATTGCGTAATAATGGTGGTGTAATAGGTATTCTACCGTTCATTTAACAACCTATTGATAGACATCTTTTTGAGATATGGACATTGATACATTTGTCTTTATATTAGATGTTACGTTTGTTCTTTGTTTTAGAGCGGTGTGTGTGTGTGAGAGTTATTCTCCACCACAAAATAAACTCGGCTTGTGGAAACGAACATCTTTGCCTTGTTGATTTGGGCCACTGTTACAATTTGGTGCCGTGACCAGGATTTCCACTAATAGACCATACGCCAGACGAGAGGCCTACATGTATACCTACAAGAGCTGAGCTTGGAGTTCCTCTGGACCACAACTGTGTTCATGTGACGTGCATTTAGTTCCTGCTATTGGAATGATGAACTTTATACACATGTGTCGTGAACAGAACGCTGACGAGTTACCAGTACCAGTGAACGCTTGAAACTGAATACAGTAATTTTGGACATAACGTATGCACTACATGGACATATATCAAGAGAACTGTTTCTGGATAAATGATGCACAGGATATTTGAACGTTAACAATAATACAGTCACATGTAAGTTGATTTTTGATCAATTTTTCTGTACTGGTACTGACATTATTTCATACGGACACTACCGAATTGATACAGAAACTGAACTTAAACTAAATTGATAATGAACTCAATCGGTAATGAAACGACACTGATATATCAATTGAATTTAAATTTATGAAGTATTGAAGTGATATTCGCCAAGATTATTCGTACTGAGATACCATTTATATTTAATTCAATGCGTACTGAACATAATCTAGTACTGAATTTAAATTCTTACTGAAATGTTCATTACTGAATTCTGACTTATTCAAATCTGGTTCACAATGAAATTCATCTCTTGATATAATTAGACACGTCCTAAAATTTCAGCCATATATACACTATTGGTTTATATTGGAATCTAACCTATATTGAAGTCGATTGCATACTGAAGTTTGCATATTTAATAGTAGGGTGTAGTGAATGTTGACGTTAACGAGTACTGAAATTTTGGTGAATACTGACATTAATATTGAAGTCGTATATTTAATGAAGTTCAGGTCACTCAATGGAGGTCTATTTTGATATATCCTTCAAACTGAAATTTATTTCTAACGAAATTTAGTCTGCATTGAAGGTTAATTCATATACTCAATTGACGTGAACTGAATTTTTGAATATTGATTGCTGAAATATTGACTGGTTTGAATTTGCGATTGTTTTTTTGAATCACACATGTTAAAAGGGCACAGAGTTCAATTGTATCGACCGGCATAAACGGCTTCATGTAGTACCAATTTATGTCCTATCCGATACACCCCACATTTTTTTAAAATTGTTTTTGGTCCCATTTCACTGGTATTGATATGCAAATTACTTAGGAAAAAAATCTGGGTGATATTGATTGGTCAATACCTAACGTAGGTTAAGTGGTAAGTGGGTTAACTTTTGTGAATTGGTCCGCCTTGGTACTGACCAATTTGCTGTGGGAGTTTTTTTGTGTCGTGAACTGGTCCACCCATGTATATTTTTTTTCGTATGTTGGCCAATCGCGAATGTTGTAAAATTTGTGTACACGGCGATTAATGTTTCAAATTTTCTCGCTCGTAATTGTAACCGAACGTGTCGCGAAACGGATCTAAACGAGTCGAACGCAGTCGTTTCGTGCCTGTCCAGTATTTCCCCTTTATTTTCTGCCCTCACTGACTTTGCTCTTCCGTCATTGTCTTACCATCAGTTTCATTCTTTGCTCTTCATACTATGGCGGCTTTTACTGAGGACGAAGTTCAGGCGTTAGTGAGCACACTGTCTGAAATGGACGTCAAACCAAAGGCCGATTCTCCTGCCGATTTTAAAAGGTGGATGAAAGATTATCTGACCGCTTCCGATACATCGCCCCCTGTTCGACCCTCTAACATTTCCGTCGGAGTGCATCCTTCTAGGATTTCCTTTTTCTCAGGTTCCTGTTCTAGTGTAAAGGACACACCGTATGATGTATGGAGATATGAGGTAAAGTGTTTATTGACCGGTAAGTATTATTCCAATGAGGTCCTCATGCAAGCCGTTCGGTTTTCTTTGAAGGGAGAAGCTGGTAGGGTTATCATGCGGTTGGGCCCCCACGCTGATATATCTGATGTGATGGCAAAATTAGATAGTATCTATGGATCAATAGATCTAAAACAAACTATTTTGGCCAAGTTCTATAGCGCACAACAACGTGATGATGAAGATGTATCTAGCTGGGGTTGTAGGCTGGAAGATATATTGGGGAAAGCGGTGGAGAAAGGTCTTGTCCAATCCTCCCAGGTAAACGAGATGTTAAGGACTATGTTCTGGTCGGGGTTGAAAACAAGTCTTAAGGATATATCTGGCCATAAATATGACCGCATCACCGATTTTGACGAGCTGAGAGTAGTGCTGCGTCAAATAGAACAAGAACAGGGTGAAGAGCACCGCACTTCTGCGAAGAAGAGTAGTGCCACCAGTAAATCGGTCGTCACGTCCGAGTTCACTTCCGACCTTAAAGAGATGAAAGGGATGATACATAGGTTGACCAATGAGGTAAACAGCTTGAAAGATAAAGTCAACAGTTCCAGTCAAGGATCGCTCCCGTCCGCTTTTCCAGATAATTACCGGCCCCCTAGTCATGATCAGTCTGCACAGAGGAGTCGTAACTCTTGGAACGAGAGTGGCAGAGGTAACCGAGGGCGTGGGTTTAGAGGGAATAGCGATCGTGGCAGAGGGTTTTATCCGGTTCACGGTAATCCGGGATACACTTCATCGTCAGAAGATGAGCCCCAGTGCTGGCGATGTTTACAAAGAGGTCATTTAGAAGTTGGCTGTCGTGTGCGTTTAGATCATTCTAATCGTGATTTAAACTCTAACGGAGCTATGGGGAGGGGCAGCCGATAGTTTTCCGTAGTAATTGTCCCGAACCCTGCAAAGGTCAACGCGTTAGAGTTCCAGATGGTTTAGTCGGAGTGGCGAATGAGGTTGAAATTCGGATTGGTACTGTCGAGACGCTGGCTTTGTTGGACACAGGAGCTACAATTTCAACAATTAGCGAGGCGTTTTACAATACTCACCTTTCTGGTACTCCCATGGAGGCGCTGGAGGATGTTCTCGAAGTGGAGTGTGCAGATGGTAAGGCCCTGCCCTATTTAGGTGACGTTGACCTAAATATTAAGCTTAAGGGACTTCCGGTGAAGGGTGAGCAACGTTGTATATTGTTGGTGGTTCCCGATAGTAGGTACAGTGCCAGGGTGCCAGTCTTATTAGGTACCAATGTCCTCTCCAGGTTTATGGGGCTTTGCCAACATCAATGTGGAGAGCGGTTCCTACAGAGTGCCGACATTTTCACACCCTGGTATTTAGCCTTTCGTTGCCTGCATTTGCGTGAGAAGGAGTTGGAGAGAAACAACTTTCGCCTTGCCACTGTGAAGAGTGCGGAGAAGCACAATGTAGTTGTCCCTGCTAACAGTGACGTCACCGTGACTGCGTTCTTTGACAAGGAGCTTCCATATCACAATTCATGCGCAGTATTCGAGCCCTGCCGAGATGCTTCAATATCAGCTGACTTGGATATCGTACCGGCAGTGGCGTCATATGAGTATGGGAACAATGGGTTGGTGACTGTGCGGGTCTCCAGTATTACCACCCGTACTATGGTGATTGCTCCCAAGGCTTTACTGTGTGAAATACAACCGGTAAGCATTGAAGCAGCTGATGGTGGTTCGGTGGAGTCTGTTGAATCCATCTTAAAGCAAGTCGAAATATCTACTTCCGGACTCGGTCCTGATGACGTGGAAAAGGGTAAAAGTTTGATAGCCCGGTATAGTGATGTTTTTGCAGCCAGTGACCTTGACCTCGGGCATACGTCACTAGTTCAACATAGTATTTCGCTTACAGATGACCATCCGTTTAAACAACGACATCGCCGTATACCTCCCTCGATGTATGAAGACGTGCGTGATCACCTCCAACAGCTTTTGGCTGCTGGCGTTATCCGCCCTTCTCAATCACCGTGGTCATCGAATGTTGTATTAGTGGGAAAGAAGGATGGGAAACTGCACATGTGCGTGGATTACAGACAACTCAACCAGCGAACCGTCAAAGATAACTATGCGCTTCCGCGTATAGACGAAATGTTTGATTGTCTGTCTGGATCAAAATTTTTCACTGTCCTTGACCTTAAGAGCGGATACCATCAGGTAGAAATTGTGGAAGAACACAAACAACGGATTGCATTTACGGTTGGGCCACTCGGCTTTTATGAGTTTGATCGTATGCCGTTTGGGTTGGCTAACGCTCCTGCCAGCTACCAGCGGTTAATGGAGGTCGCACTGGACGGCCTCAATCTTAGAGTTTGTCTGGTGTACATTGATGATTTGGTTGTATTTTCCGACACTTTTGAAGAACATCTCCGGCGTCTTGAGTTGGTTTTACAAAGATTGAGACAGCATAATCTCAAATTGGCTCCAAAGAAGTGTTCTTTTTTCAAAGATAAAGTCCGTTATGTCGGCCATATTGTTTCACCAGAGGGGATAGAGGCAGATCCTGAAAAGATTGAAAAAGTGGTAAACTGGCCAGTTCCCGAGACACCTGAGCAAGTGAAAAGTTTTCTGGGATTTGCCGGATACTACCGGAAGTTCATTAAAGAATTTGCACAGGTGGCCAGGCCTCTTACTGATTTACTTCCGGCTACATCTACCCGGAAATCAAAGGGAAAATGTGGTAGCAGTAAGACCCCAACGAAGTCCTGGGTTTGGAGTTTTCCACAAGACAACGCATTTAAGCGACTGAAGGCTCTGCTTTCCTCGCCGCCGATACTAGGCTATGCTGATTATAAGCTGCCGTTTGAGTTGCACACCGACGCGAGCCAGCGAGGCCTGGGTGCAGTTCTTTACCAAGCGCAAGAAGGAGTAACGCGTGTCATTAGCTACGCCAGCAGAGCCGTGACAAAGGCTGAGAGAAATTACTGCGCGCACAAGTTAGAGTTCTTGGCGTTAAAGTGGGCAATTAGCGAGAAATTGCACGACTATTTGTATGGACGGAAGTTCTGCGTCAAGACTGACAACCCTTTAACGTATGTGTTGACGAGTGCTAACCTGGATGCGACCGGACATAGATGGCTGGCTAAGTTATCGTGTTACGATTTCAGTATCGAGTATCGCCGAGGAAAACACAACACCGATGCCGACGCTTTGTCACGCCTTCCTTCAGCACTAAGAGTCAATGGTCCCGTGGAGATTTCAGAGGCTTCTGTACAGGCTATATGTAATGTTGAGCATACACCGCCTTTTGTTGAAAGTTTGTGCTTGTCTGGCGCCGTACTGAAAGAACTGTCTGATGTTGCAAGGCCAGAGGTGGCACCATTTTGTGAAGATTGGGCACATTTGCAGTCCTGCGATTCAGTCTTAAAACCGTGGTTGAGCTTTGTACGGGAGAAGACCAGATCAAGTAAAGGCCAACTTCCTGCATCGCCTGAGAATCTCTCTTTACAACGAACGTTTGACAAATTGGTCCTCGTGGATGGTGTAATGTACCGCGAGATTCTGGTAGATGGCAAGGCTATTAAACAGTTAGTTTTGCCGAGGTCGCATATTCCTCAAGCTTTGACTGGGTTGCATAACGATGTGGGTCACCCTGGTAGAGATCGAACTTTGAGCCTTTTGAAAGATCGTTTTTACTGGCCAGGAATGCACAAAGACGTGGAAAATTGGGTAACCAGATGTGACACGATGTCTGAAACGAAAATCGCCAACTAACCTCAGAGCACCATTAGTGAGCATTACTACAACTCAGCCACTAGAGTTAGTTTGCATGGACTTCCTCACTCTTGAAATGTCCAAAGGAGGTTTCCAGCACATTTTGTGGTGCATTATGGGCTACCGAAGCGGATACACTCTGATCAAGGTGCCAATTTTGAGGGCAACTTGATTAAGGAGCTTTGCAGTATGCTCGGGGTAACAAAATCAAGAACGACCCCTTACCATCCAATGGGCAACGGGATGACAGAACGTTTCAACCGTACTTTGCTGGGCATGCTGGGTACCCTAGATCCGGGTCAAAACGGTAATTGGAAACAGTATGTCGGGACCCTTGTCCACGCATACAACTGTACGCGTCACGAGAGTACCGGGCAATCACCATTTTTCTTGATGTTTGGGCGTGAGCCTAGGTTACCGTTAGATATTGCGTTTGGTTTGGATATAGGTAACTCTTCTCATTCTATGACTAGTTACGTCAAGGATTTGAGACAAAAACTCCAGTCTTCCTACGACCTGGCCTCTCGCGAGTCTGGAAAAGCCCAACGTAGGCAGAAAAAGGGGTATGACATACGAGTGCGTGGAGCTGCGGTGCAGTCAGGAGACCGGGTACTTGTCAAGATTGTTGCCTTTGATGGTAAACATAAGATCGCGGATCGTTGGGAGAATGACGTTTATGTCGTCATTCGTCAGCCTAATGAATGTATTCCGGTATATGTGGTACAGAAGGAGAGTGGACTTGGTCGAAAGAGAGTATTACCTCGTAATCTGCTGCTTCCAATCGGTTCTATCGGTGCTCGGGATGACGATGATGCGGAATCATTGGGCTCGGAACCTTTGGGGCATCCGGTATCTAAGCGAAGAACTAGAGCGGCACAAAGACGTTCCCCTTCTCCTTCCTGTGATTCGGATTCTGAAGACACGGTATATTGGTGCGAGATGTCCCCCTGTCGTAATTGTTCGTCGGACGACGGCATACATGGTGCTGTTACAAGGGATGTGCTCGAAGAGGACATTATTCCTCAACGACCGGGTGACGACCAGGACTCTGTTGATGGAATTAGGGACACAGAACCTCGGGGTGACGACCAGGCATCTATGGAAGATGTTGGGGTTCCTGATGTTTCAGATCCGCGTGATAGTAGTCTTCATGATGGAGTTCATTCCGGTTCCATTGAGAACGAGTCCGTTCTTGAATCACAGTCTTCGCCACAACTTCGTCGATCTGCGAGAACCAGAATTCAACCTGAATGGATGAGATCCAGTGAATATGTCACTCGGTTGCAACCAGACTGGATGAATCGCGTTAACTTTCTTCAATCGCTCGCCACTACAGATATGTTTGAGGATAAACGCGAAGCTGTAGCAAGTGCTATATTGCAGTTGTTGCTCCGCGGTACTGATAAATGATGAGGACATCATTAATCGGTGGAGGGAAGTGTGTGACGGAGTCAATTCTTTGTACAGTTTGACAGTTTTATATTCGACGTATGCGGTTTTGGCCGATGGAACCTCAGTATTTCTGTGTTATGGGTAGTACTGGCATTACATGTCCAGTTAATTTGCCCGTGTACAGATTCTTATTCTTATTCTGTATATCGCCATTCTTATTCTACTCTTTCTATCTGTTATGCTAAACGATCCCTTTCTGGTTTCGGCACGAGCGTCGCGAGTCGACTTGTATCGGTTACGCAAGCGGAGCGCTGATCGCGTTTATATACCGGTTATTTTCCGGGTAGTTGGCTTTCTGATTTCATTATCATGCTTTAGTTCGGGCGGACCACTTCACTCCACAACCCTTTATTTTATGATCCAGGGAAAATTCCTAGTTCAGGTTGGTCAGATACTTATATTTGTATTCGTTTACTTGTATTTAAGCCGGAATATCACAAGCCAGTATTATTTATTGGATAGAGTATAGTGTAACGATGCTGTCGCTGTAAAGCCTTCAGCTATATTTTCTATATTTTATCAGTACACTTGGTACGATGCGAAGAGGTGCAGTTTTGACAATAATTGTTGTTGTACATTTTTGATAACGGTATAATCGTATCCATGGTTTGCCCCAACGAGCGGTTTAATTATTTTGCTCGTGTTTTGTCAATAGGTCCTCCTCGACGTGTGATTTAGTTGTCAGGAGACTACATGTATATATTCATGTGGATTGCTGTCGTCTTATAGATGGGGTAAGCTTGCGTACATAAGGCGCATTATATGAATGATTTGTTTCATATAAATCTTACAGGTATAAGGCGAATTATAATACGAAATATATGTATTCTGGAAATAAAGCGTACTTTACTCTTTATCATGAATAATTTATAAAGAAGTAGCTCAACGGTGTCTAATTGTCACCTGTGTAATTGCGTAATAATGGTGGTGTACTAGGTATTCTACCGTTCATTTAACAACCTATTGATAGACATCTTTTTGAGATATGGACATTGATACTTTGTAAATCTGTTGTATCGTACCATTTGTCTTTATATTAAATGTTACGTTTGTTCTTTGTTTTAGAGCGGTGTGTGTGTGTGAGAGTTATTCTCCACCACAAAATAAACTCGGCTTGTGGAAACGAACATCTTTGCCTTGTTGATTTGGGCCACTAGGGTTTTCGTACATTGATTATTACCATATAGTTAATAGCTGTTATACTGAGCATATGGATTATGATTCAGGATTGGCTGGTCGATCACCCTGTGGAACTGCTCAAAGGTTTTAAGCGTGGAAGATTAAATCGATGATTATGGGCCTCTTATGTGTCGATACATGCCTAAAAATGTACTTGATAAATGTAGAAATATATAAATATTATAGTAATATCAACAAATGGCTGTACTTTTGTGAATGAAGTTTGCAATCAGTGTAAATAAGCCGGCATGCCATAGGTCTTGCCACTGGGCTGACATTAGGACGACCCCAAAATTATACAGTTCTAATTTCCAACTCATAACCACTGATAACTGGTGTGCAAATTAGAGCTATTTCCCAAAAGGCCCAATAATTAGCTTATTGGGTTGGGTTTATCTGAAGTTTTTTAAAGTTTGGAACAGAAAATGTACATTCTGAGATTTCAATTATTTAAATTTAGCCCAAATTAGAAGGCTGTATTTGACAATAGATAAATAATAGTTTAAACTTCAGCCTGCTGATTTATCTGATAAGTTTATTGTTCAATTTGTTGTTCGAAAAGATTCTCGTAATTACAACAAAAACAAGTACTACCCCTGGCCCTTCTTATACCAAATTTCTTTTCCATCCAATGCCTGATTGGAACTGTGTAAGGGTGAATGCATCATTACTTACCACGTCTTCGTTTCGATGGTTGTTGGTCAGTCATTTTGTATGCCCATGTCAGAAATCGTTGCGACCCTGACATTGACGAAGCGAGGCCGACTGTGCACGGTTTCGACGGAATATTCCGGAGACATCCGGATAACTGGAAACTGGTTATTTTCTTCGTCAATCTGATAAATGCTGGATTAGCAATCCCCGACAATGAATTTACGGAACAAGTTACCCCAAGACTTGCATCGAAAATTAAGTTTTAGTTAAAAATTATACCATATTGACGATGTCGGAAAAAGCCGAAGATTGACGATTTGATCACGTGAGTAAACATATAAAAGCAAGAGCGCGCCATATTCGAGTTCCCACTTTTTCATTTCAGAGTTCATAGTTCATCGACGATATATTCCACGTGGCTCGCTTCGTGCTGAAGTTTAATTATTCTATGGTCGATAGGCCTAAACTACTGCAATGGATTTGTCGAGCCTGACGGTGGAAGAAACGGCTGGTTTTTTGTCACGGGAGCTAGGTCTGCCTGCCTTGGCCGACATTTTCAGAGGTATCAATGTTCATTCATTTGGCGTCACCACAGTAACCTGGCCTGTGGTGGGATATTTGATGGTAGCTGCCTAGATATATATATCTTTTTATATAATTATTAAAATTAATATTTACAATTGTTAGAATTTTTTAATATTTTGTTTCGACTTTGTGGCATTATTAATCAACATCTCGCTGATGTCAAGCCAAACAAAGTCTAATTACTACAGCTTTTAATTATCTAGCATACCTGATCTCATAAATGACAGATTTCTTGTCAATATAAGTTCTAACATTTGTAAATATTAATTTTAATAGTTATATAAAAAAGATATATATATAGGCAGCTAACATCAAATATCCCACAGGCCAGGTTACTGTGAGCGTCACCCTTCTCTCATCGCTATGCCGTCTGCCTTTACTTTACCATGGTGGTTTACAAACATAATTGACACTAGCAAGAAGGGAACCTGTTCAGTCCGGAGGGGGGGGGGGCATGACGTGCTCTGCATGGCCATTGCCCATAATACCACAGGGCTAAGTAGCACGGTTTAACAGCATGGCCATTGCCCATAATACCACAGGGCTAAGTAGCACGGTTTAACATCCAATCTAATTAGAATTAAATCTTATTTGCTCCCCGGCTGTAGGCCTATCTGTCGCTATAAAATCTAACCGGGCCGATCTAACCCCTTATAAAAATGTACCATGTTGTACCGTTAAAATACCGTGGTAAAACCACCGTACACCATGGTACATCCACGGTACATCATGGTACATTTGCTAGATCCTGTGTTAAATGTGATGATTTTAATCAACGTCACAAAACATTGTTGCAGAAACTTATAAAACAGGGCTATTCCACCAAGCGCCTCCACTCAAAGTTTCTCAAATTTGGCGATACATATCGCATGCTGATAGCAAAATACGAACGTAGCGTGCAAGATCTATGGCGCTACGTTTCGTAGCTTGTGTCTAATTCCGCTTAACCCGGGGCTAGGGGCCGTATGAACCCATGTACTTCAAGATCCTCATGGTACTCATATGAACAGTCACAATCAAAGCGTGACTGAGATACATCATTCTTTAGATGACGACTTTACAACGAATATTATGGATTAAGAATACTGATCAGCGATACGGATTTGATATTTTTGGAACATCATGATGTCTTGCCGGCATCATTGAAAACTGTTGACCGCTTCTCTCTTGCAGGAAACAAGCCTATGTTTATGTATACTATGATTGTCTTTTTGAATTTGGTGCTAATACTGTTATATGGAATATGGAATAGGTCTTTGGATTATGGACGCGGATATTCTCTAATGGACGACGGCTGGATTATGAATGACGGACTAGACGCTTGTAATCCACGGTACACCATGGTACATTCACGGTACATCATGTTGTACCGTGGTAAACCATGGTACAATCATAAAACCATGGCACAATATGATTGTACCATGGTGCAGTATTGTTGTACCATTGTACACGTATGGTACATCCATGGTACCTGCATTTGTACCATGGTACACTGTGGATGTACCATGCTACATTATGAATGTACCATGTACAGTATGATTGTACCATGGTACACAACTGGTACATCCATGGTACAGCGCATTTGTATCATGGTACCATTGTATGTACCGTGGTCATGAAGAATTGTACCATGGTACAATGGTACAATCTGAAAAGTACCATGCTGACATCAGTTCAGACATTGCAGTTATATTACACCCACACTAATTTCAGAGTAACTGTTAATATGTTTAAATACCATGGTACAAGGAGTAAATTGTACCATGGTATAGCTTTAGTAGATTGTGTAAAAACAAAAGTACCATGGTACACCCTGACATAATACACTATAGTAAAGCCATAACAGGCTGTATTGTACATGTAATGCCACAGTGTACACAATTGTTTCAGGAAAGTTGTCCAGAACTACCGAGTAACTATGCTGCCGGTGTGCACCGATTCCCACTCCGAACAGTGCCTTGTTAGGATGGTAATTAATATGTTACTATGGTAATCAGTAAACAAGAATATTGATTGATGATAAAGTGATATTTTATTCAGACCACAAACATTAATTATAGACCATCGATCAGTGGATCTTAACATATCAGTGATATCTTAAACATGTGATATCTATAGCGTTTACTTTGTTCATTGATTTACAAATCAATAGTAACAAAATCATCCCACATTAGTCACATCTACTTTCAAAAGTCTTCACAAACGTTTCTGATGTGGTTTTAACAACAACACACTTGTATGCAATATCACTCGGCCTACAAAAGAATATGTTTTGCCCGAGTTCTACTTTTACAAAATATTTGAGCAGGTCTGTTTCAACATATGTGTCATACATTCTTGGATTCCTGAGAACATGTACCTCAGACAAAACTAGAAAAGCTTCCTTGCTACAGTCACAATCTGCACTACATACACAGTATGGCTTGCAATACACGCAATGTTTGATATTGCCGAAAGAGTCGTTTCTCAACTGAACGAATGAATTTTCTCTTTTGAACTTGATGCAGTAAGCAGATGTGGAATACAACCTTTTATCAAAACAAAACCGATCAAACAGTTCACAGCGATCATTCGCTACAGGCTCACCCAGTAACTCTCCAATTCAACACTCTGAGTGACTGTCAATCTGGAGGCAATTACACAGCCTAAAGTCACACATTCTCCAGCTCTTATTGTGCGCTTAACATGGTGACGCATGCTGCTTATACCTTCAAAGAGTTTAACTGTCTCCTCTGAGGCATTTGCCATATGAATACTAGCCAGCTCTCAGTTTTCTTGTAGCAAAAAAAATCTTTTAAAAATCTGCAATGGAACAGACTATGTTTCCATGGAACATTTTTAGCAATCTATCACTTGCATCTTCATAAATAAATGCAGACGAGGCCCATAAGGGGCCCCAGTTTTCCACAACATCACACAAGTGGGTCAATGAATGAACATTGCAACTACAGTGCTCTATTCCATATAACTTTAGTACATCAGAAACAAATTGAAATATACAAAGTTTAGCTGTGCTGATATCGACTAACATTTTGTCCTAATAGCAGTAGAATTGCATTGACAAGCATTAGCCAGTGCGTATAGATCTCTCGCCTGGCCTTCCCTTTCAAAACTATTGCAGAGTAGAAAATAGATATGTTCTCCATTCAGAAGCCTTCCAAAACTTTCCTACAGATAGAGATCGAGGACTTCTCTTTATTTCATTTGCTGGTTTGATATTCGCTCCCCAAGTAAAAATCCTCCTCATGATAGCAACTGTTGAACATCAAATCAGTGAACTGTCTAACAACACCTAACAGAACACAATGCATATAATCTGGCGGAAAACTCTGAATTGTGTCAAAATGTTTCAATAATAGCAAATGACTAGGCCCCTTTACACCCTGGAATGCATCGCCATTTTTCACTGCAGTTTCTGCATGCAGTAACGTTTCAGCATGTGAACGAAGTTCAACTTCTGTAACCAATGGGTAAACAAGAACAACAGCCATAATACCCATTAAACTGCTTGAAATTCTGTACCATAGGCCGTGCAATTGTGTCACAAACACACAAAATGGCAGTGCATTCAGTACAATGGACACTCCCATCTGTACCCACCCACTCTACACCATCAGTTTCAAGTACCTCCATTTCTCTGAGAAATGGTTTGAAATATACATCCATTCTTGGCTTGTCTGGCCCAAACCACAAAGAAATGCAGCATAACAAACTCTGAACGCTTTTCATAGGATACCTTATTGATTGTACAGAATAATGGCCAGATTGAGAACTTTGAAGATTTGAAGATTGGTACACCATCTGTGCTAAATGACAGATATATATTATCCTGATCAGACAAAAATTCCGTAATGGAGGGATTTTCTGTGAAAAATTTTCCATCACATATATCGGACAAACCCTCAAAGTTCTCACTGCTATGTTTTCGCAAATATCCTCCCAAATTATGGTTAGCAAACAGGTTTGCTAATTACACAGAGATTGGCAAGGTAAGAAAGTAGTTACCAGCTTTCACTAGTTCATTTTTGACAATTTTTCTCTCACAATCATTACACAGGTACCCATCATTTTCATGAACAAGAAGAGAGGCACAATATTGACAGTAAAAGTGAAACTCTATATTTCGATCATAGGCATTAAAATACTTGTTGAAATGAAATTTACTGCCTGGAACACACCCTGGAACAATAATGTTCAGTAAGTCTAAGAAGTCCTGTAGGCCAAGGCCACTGACCTGATGCCGTATGATGAATGCTAGAGTCAGTGCTAACACTTATGATCTGGAAACTTCAGAGCCTTCATATATTGGGGAGTCACCAACATCCAGTTGATTCCTATTCGGCTGGTGTTGGGTTGTACTGGAAGCCAATGGTGTACAGTTTGGATGCTCATTTGAGTTCACTGAAGTAGACCCGAAGAGTGGTTGGTTGGATTGTATCTTCTAGAGATGCAGAGAGTGCATTTGATTGCACTGGATCTGAGGCTGGTTGTTCAGTTTCACCATTGTTGTCATAATTGGTTGAGATTTCATTATAATCATGGTGCAGGATTCTGAATGAAGTGCCATCCTAAAATGCAAGAAGGGAAAATTGTTACAAGGTGTCATGTGAACATATTGCTATCATCTTCATCACTATATAGTTTGGCATAATGATATTACATGTATATTGTCAGTGATACAAAATGTAAATTTCATAATCATGAACAGGTACAATATTATGATCTTCAAAAACGAGGGCTTTAGATCTCCCCAATTTTGGCATACTCTTTGTTTGGCTTGGCATAATATTTAGGGCAGGGTCCAAACCCAAATTAGTCAAAATATTGAAAATCTGAATCCAGAGAAACTGAAGGCCTCGAGTCAAATACCACACTTAACTTGTTCACTCCTCTTGACTCATGTTAAAAATTGTCTAGTGTATAATTAAATGAACTATCCACCCATCTATCACTTCATTTGTCAATGAAATAGATTGATTGTCAATAGTAACAACTCACCTCTACATGATGATGACTACTGTTATCGTTTTTGACTCGGTTTGTTTTGTCTGGTGAGTAACATTATATAATCTACGACTATCGGAGACTCGTCAGGGACGCGGGCGCTTTATTCTCAAAATAAATCCCTGCTTGAGGGTCTCGTGCGCAAAAACGACAGATTAGGGGAGTTTTCATTCTGTGACTCTCGTAGCTTCGCTACTCGGCCCACGATTCTGAGAGTTACACTACTGCAACTACTGAATTCGTTTCCCTGTACCTGTTCAACTACTTGGCTGAACATATATCTTGCGAAGCGGTTTCTTTTCAGGTTCGTGGTGTCAATGCCGCGGTCGTCACAAGGGAAAGACAGGCGCCGGGAGAAAGTACAGGTGTCAATCCCGCGGTCGTCACAAGGGAAGGACAGGCGCCGGGAGAAAGTACAGGTGTCAATCCCGCGGTCGTCAGAAGGGAAGGACAGGCGCCGGGAGAAAATACCATTCGGTACTTACAGGTTGTAGTTACTTAAAATATATACGGACAGGAGGGGTTTCTATTTGTCTGTCCGTCGTAGCGTTTGTCGGGAAGTCCGTGCGTCACACTCACTATAGAATATGAAACCCCGAGATTTTTCTCATATGTCAATAGCGGAGATAGCTTAAGGGCCAGTGGGCTTGATGGCGCCGGTGTAAAAGAAAATGGGGTACCCTCAGCTATGAGTGCCCGTTTGCTATAATTTAACCTGACGCGGACACGGGCATCTGGGACCATCATGTGTTATACCGGTGGCTACAAAACAATATAGCAATTGAGTAGGACGCGGACACGGGCATCTGGGACCATCATGTGATATACCGGTGGCTACAAAACAATATAGCAATTGAGTAGGACGCGGACACGGGCATCTGGGACCATCATGTGATATACCGGTGGCTACAAAACAATATAGCAATTGAGCAAGCATTATACATATGCATTTCTGTCCTTCTGTTGATATAGGAGAGAGTGACGAAGAGGACACCCTCAACACCGGGCAGGTACTATTCAGACAGTGAAATTAGACCTTGTTATGTTAGACCCTCTTGTGGCCAAGGTACCTCATCATTATCATTGTTGGCATATTGTATCCATTTACTTAAATTTCGAGTTTAACAATTACCATAATTTATTCAGAATTCCTCCTACAATTTGTATTACTTTTCCAGAGAAACGTTACAAAACAACCATTCAAGAAGGGCATATGGTGATTTATTGGAAGGTGGGATTTTTATGTTACTGTTATACAACTGTGGCTATAGCCTAGGCTATATGCTGTAGTGGTGTTGGATATATATACAGTTTTCCGGCAGTTTCCCTGGTATTTGAAAATGCTCCTTCTTAACTGACTATTATGGCAAGTCTGCGTTTGTATCTCCCTGTATGGATGGCAGAAACGGCAAAAATACAGTTTACAAATGAAACCGACCAAGTTCAAGCGATACAGATTAGTCACAAATGAGACGGACCAGTTACTAATGGAGTAAACTCAGTATAAAGGTCGTTCGTCTAACAAAGGTAGAAGATGATTGTCAAACACTGGCCGAACGTCAAATATAGTTGGAACGTCAAGTTGGGAGAAAACCGTACCATGTCCGTGCCCTGTCTGTTGCCACTCAGGGGAGGATTAGGTTGCTCTACATGTTGATTGTACTTGACTTGTCACGCCAGTCCAGTTAGTCATATCATAGTTATATGAATAAAATACTACTGAACGAGACGTTAAGCCCCCAATCACTGACTCAATCGAACGTCAACTGAAGGTCGTTCCTCCAATAAAGGAAGAATTATGTGAAGCGAAGGACAGTCGCCGAACAAAGGTGGGAGGTCAGAGAAAGCGTAAATTCGGTACCATTTTTGGGCAAATTTGTTCAGGCCAAAATTTCAGCCAATCAGAGGCGATCAAATCGGGGGAAACGGCAGAACTATAGTGCTGCGCATAGGCGCCAGTTGTGGATCATGACTCGAGAATAAACCTAAGCTTATTCACAACAACGATTCCATCTGTTGTATATTTCTTTCTGACTCCATAGGTCTGAATTCTCTGGCGAGTTCCATGGATGACCAAGAAAGTCTGCACGTCAATAGAAACACACTACTGGAAGACGTCTTTCGTATGTACAGCCACCCAGAGATAGCCACAAAAGCCATCCGGATCCAATACACAGGCGAATCCGGCGACGACTTCGGCGGCTGGACGAAGGATTTCTTCACCAATGTTTGGAGATGTCTCCTCCAGTCGTAGTTTGAAGGAGAGGATGCAATGGTTCCGTTTTTACCCCTGCATAAACTCAGAATGGAAAAAGACAAATTCATCATTATTGGGAGGATTCTTTCGCATACCGCAGCCCTTACTCAGATTGTCCCACCCAGACTAAGCCGGTCTTCTCTCTTGATGATTGTGTACGGGGAAGACAGTGTGGCCGAAGATATTCTCTTGGAAGATTTCTTGTAAGCTCTAAGCATTGTCGTCCCATAATTTTAGTCACGTACACGTTGTACTATGATGGTGAGTAATATTAAACTTTCGACACAGTAAGTCGAGGGAAAATTGGGAACAAATGTCATGTTGGAATCTTCTTATTGAGAATGATCTCAATGCCTTGGAGATTCCGATTAAACTTTCTAATTCTATCTTAATACCCCTTCCTTCAGACAAAACATGACAGCTTTACAGAGATTTGTATTATTCTAATTCATGTTTCGTTTCAGGTTGTATCATCAGTTTCAGAAACATTGTTGGCGAACAACGATGCCCCATTGCCCATACATGCTCGAATTTATTGGAGTTGCCATCGTCTTACTGTTCTCCACAGGAACTCAAGCGAGAATTCAGAGCTATTATGGCCTCCTGTCATTCATTCGAAATGTCCATTCTCTAAATTAGTTTTATTTCATATTTGTTCTTCCCCGCACACGGATAAAACCCAACGCCATACTCCAGAATCAACACGGGTTCCACAATCAGAAGTTTGTGCTAGTCAGGTTTCGTATGGACTGCACAAAACAAGAGTAGCATTTGTGGTCTGATTATTCCTTACCGTACCCAGAAATGTTACACTTTCACATGTGAGAATGGTGGTATTTTATTGTTGAACACGCACGTTCATGCAGCTGCTAAACATACAGTGTATCAGAACCAGATTGACTTATTATAAAGTGTTCTTTTAATCCAAGTTCTGATGTAATCTCTTTTAATCTATATCATGATTTCCACAAGTTTTAAACACACAATGTTGAATTCAATCATTAAAAATAGTTGTCACAGTGATACTAATATAATGCGGAAAACTGAATATATTAAGCTGTATTTGTAACTTTTCACTTCATATTTGTCTTGTTCCTGATAAGTTCATTTGTTAATCGTTGGATTCATGCTGGTGGAAGAAATACTTATATGATGTTTGTTTAGTCAGTAACGACTAAGGAAACTGTACTATTATTGAATTCACGCATCGGCTATATATAGACTTATCTCCTTGCTTGACTGGTAGGAGTATCAGTATAACCATACAAACTTGCTTTTGCAATTATGGGTTTGTAAAGCTCAGATCCACTTGGCAATCAGTGAGTAATGCACAAAAATGACATAAATCTTTTGTTCAGTTACTGATATGGAAGGCGGATGCGGCCACTCATCGCTTCGTCGCAGTCGAAGTCCATTTAGCGATTTCACGAAGTGGAGGTCGAAGTCGTAGCGAAAGTCGAAGCCGACTTGGCGACTTCACGAATGGAAATTCGAAGTAGTAGTGAAACGCAAGTCGTAGCGAAAGTCGAAGTCGATTTTGCGAATTGAAAGTCGAAGTAGTAGTGAAACTCGAAGTCGTAGCGAAAGTCGAAATCGACTTGGCGATTTCGCGAATTGAAAATCGAAGTAGTAGTGAAAGTCGAAGTCGATTTGGCGAGTTCACGGATTGAAAGTCGAAGTAGTAGTGAATGCGAAATTCAAGCAACTCTATAAACAAAGAAACATCCCATGAATGATATCTATTGTATGTAGTAGAGAGCTAAAGAATGCTTTATGGCTTCCGATATTAATATATCTACGATCAGTTTTCTTGAACACAGATACTATTAATGAACTTAGACGGTCACGCCGTCACGCCTTCTTTATTAATTCAATATGTTTTCTACAGCAAATTAACCGATTTGTGATTAAAATTTTTAAACACTGATTAAATATATTCAAAGACGAATCGTCCGGAAACAGGATTCTGCGTCGAATACAATTAATTTTGGATTTTTATTCTGCTCTGTAAAAGAATTGGACTGAAAATTCAATCTAGATTGGACCAGTCTAATAGCTTGAATATTCCATCTATTGCATTGAATTTTCCATCTATAGATTCATTTTATCGTTTTAGTAGATTGTATATTGTCAATTCCATAAAAATTGACCACTAATTCCAATCGGATACATTGAATTTTCAATCCAACTATTTTAGAGTGTTGGCATTGTTTATTCTGCTATATATCAGTTGAGAAAGACGAGTACATTCGTTGGCACAAGCAAAAACGTTGTCGTTAACGCAAATTATACTCTGATCCTTTTGAGCCTATTTGAATTATTGTCGGTGCAAAGGGTGACGGGTAAAAAAGTCTCGTTTGCTGTAGATCTTGTGTATATGTTCCTTTTTTTTGGCAGGACAATATACCGCGTCAGCTTATGGCATGATATTTACACATTTGCAGTCATTTTGGGCGGAATAAATGAGACAAGGCAAGAGTGCAAATAGAGCAAAAAATACCCTCTTTAATTTATTTCTTTCTGTAGCATTTGGTTTTCTGTTGGTTGGAGGTAAATATTTAGTTCTCGGAAACACCCCTAGACGGAATACGGACGGACTTAAGAAAGGGTGAGTGCGCCAATAACGATTATCTGGATTATAGCAACTGTATTTCGAGTAATCAACTGAACAAGGGTTAGTGGTAAAGGCAATATCTTGATTTCCAAAGTTGAGACATTGGTGGTTGCGAATAGGCAGTCCTATAAAGCCATCACAATGAATACCGGCACGAGATGTCTAATGTATCTTCGCTTCCGTACACGTGAGAATAAACAGTAGAGGGGATATATATATAATACTGGTCAAGTGAACAACGACCAACAAGTGCATTTGCACTATAAACAGCTGATATTATCCAACCAAGATCCAGAATATTTTTTTTTTTATAATTGATATTTTATTGGTTTTCATGGTGATACACATTGTACATAAAATATTCTATTGTCCTAAACAGAAATGGTTGTATTTGTAATTAGAAACATGTTATACAACAAAACAGATACATCGTCATTACACCTGGATTTACAACAACACAAAAAACAACAACATCTATAGCCCAATTCACTAATGGGGTTATCCCCCCCTGGTTTAGTGCAGTTCTTTAACGTCGGAGCTACGAAAATTTACTTTGGGCAGTATTGACAGACCGTATTGACAGTTTGATTACATAATCTGTCTGTAATGGGTAGGGTTTACTGTTGTGTGGTTGGTCGTCACAATTATAGTGGGAAGGTGGTCGACGGGCGGATGGTGAGTCTCCATCGCTTCCCAGCTGACAAGAAACTAAGCCGGATGTGGAAGTTTCGTGTCAGCCGGCGAAACTGGCGACCGACAGCGGGGTCGAAGCTCTGTTCCGAGCATTTTGTCGGTAAATCGGGTCCTTCCCGGGATGAACCGCTTCCCACTATCTTCCCACATAAACGTTTTGCTCTCAGTCGGGTAAGTATCGCCAGTAACTTTTCACCTTATTTTTCCGCTCGAATAAATAGTACTGTCTGTGCGGGTAGCACTTCAACTTGGCAGATAGTAGCTAATCTCCAAACTGCAAGTCGTAGATTTGGTTGCTACAGTACATGTACGTTGCGAGAGGGCAGATACACCACTTTCTGAGGTGCTGAAGATCATGGCACGTCCCATATTCCTTATATTATATGTATACAAAATGATTAACAATAAACATACTCTGTAAATCTCTTGCATAGTTTGTTGTTCGTTGTGAAATGAATTCACATTAATCTTGGCCATAGAGCCCAGTTGTGCGTTTTTAGGCTGTTGGACTGGAACTGGACTTCCCAATAATTATTTTATACATTTTTCCTGATTTTCAGGTCAGCGGTGTGAAAATAAGAAGCCAGCTGACAACAGATCAACGAGAAATTGACACCTGTAATAAGGAGAATATCAATCCAATGGATATCGACTCTGAGATTGAAGGAGGAACCCACCTTGATGTGACTGGGATGTCTGAGACTGACGTTTCAGTTCACATGCATGATTATTTTGGATGGGTTATGTAGACAACCTTAAAACTGAAGTGAATGACAATTTCCCCTCGTTTATATTTGGTTTTATTTTATTTAAGTTTATTTTTTAAGAAATGGCAAGTCTCTCTCAAAATTGGCAAATGTACAGTTCAGTGTGTAGTTGATGACATTTGATTAAATTTTAATGTTTTACTCATTTCAATTATTTGATATTTGTTTTGGAGGAATTGTTCTCCACTTATATGGTCGATGGGAGAGAACTCTGCTCTGCCATACACAAGTTGTCTCCCATGATTAGGACATTGTCTCAGCTAACATCTGCCTCTGACAGGCTCAGGTCACCTGATAGATGAACCCAGAGACATAATCACACAAGAAATTATTGCAATATGCACAGATCGATTTAATTTTTTTCTTCTTTCAATGACATGCCCAATGACAGATAATGTTGCTATTTCCAATTACAGTATGACAGGTCCTTATTGTCAAGACACCGTAATGCACAGTGCCAAAGCAAACCCAGTACAGTTGATATAGGTGTGTAGGTGGACACCATTGGAGTCCAGGCCAGAATCACAATTGCGACTCCGACGCCTCTGCAGGAAGTGGCAGATTTTTCAGTGCAGATCAACCTGCCAACAGTCACATTTGACGACATGAAAGATGATGATGAAGTCAGTTTTTACACGGGGTTACCCACACTGGGAGTATTCTTAGTTCTCTTCAAATCCATCGAACTTGCTAAAGACTCAGTCAAAAATAAATTGGGGCGCCCTCGGAAATTGCGTCTGGTTGATGAGTTCTTCATGGTGCTGATGAGATTTCGGTTGGGCTTACTTCTCGAAGATCTTGCTGAACGTTTCTGTATCTGCAAGACAACCTGTTCCAATATAGTGAATCAGTGGATTGATTTTATGGTTGTGTTTTGTTCTCCTCTTCTTAAATGGCCATCTAGAGAAACTGTACGCCGCCGCATGCCCCATATGTTCAAAAGGAAGTACCCAAACTGTCGGATTATTATAGACTGCACAGAACTTTATACCGAGACACCACAATCATTGGCCAACAGATCCCTCATGTATAGTGAATATAAAAGTCATATGACCTGGAAGCTCTTGCTTGGTATTAGTCCATCAGGTGTAATAACCTTTGTTTCAAACCTGTGGGCAGGCAGTATATCTGATAAAATGATCACAAGGAAAAGTGATCTTTTGGAATTGTTGGAGCCTGGAGATGCTGTCATGGCTGACAAAGGATTTTGTATTGCAGATCTCTTAACCCCGAAAGGTGTCCATTTAATCATCCCCCCATTCCGGAGATCAGGACTACCTATGTCAAAACGCCTTGTCTTACAAACCAGAAGAGTATCAAATCTAAGAATTCATGTGGAGCGGGCCATGGAACGTGTCAAAAACTTCCGTATAATACAGGGAACCATGCCAATCACACTTGCTAGACAAGCTAGTAAAATGTTCAAAATAATTTGTATGCTATCCAACTTACAAGCTCCGCTGATTAGGACAAATTGAAATTTGATGATCAAAATATTTATTGTATCGTAACATGTTCAATTCATGACTCAGAATGGCATACTTCCCTGCAGTGTCCCCTTTTTTTAGCCTCTTATTAGGGTTATTGCCTTATCACTGCATTCGGCTGAAAAACGTGGCGTGCATACATATTCCGTCTTTATCAGCTTATCAACACAAGAAGCTCTATATTCAAGAGGGATGGAAAATGCATTCAGTATCTATACAAGGCCAATATTAAAAAAAATGGAGTTTGTTTGTGGTAGCCCTTTCCACTCATCAACACTTTTATTGGCATTTCAAGAAAAAGAAATCACATGCATTAGTAATAGAGTAAATTGACATTATTTTCTATACCTTTACTCCACCCTAAGTACAAATAAAAAACTCACTACCATCTGGCCGGAGTTTTAGTTAAAGATCTTGTTACCACAAACAACCTATTTTTTTAATTATGGTCCAAAAAACTGACCTATATAAAGAGCACAGGTTCCAACACCCTGTTTATCTGAGTGTCACATCTCCAATGTGCTCACTCTGTTCCATCTGTTATAAACAGACGATGCTGATAGCCACATTTTAAATCCCAATGCAATCTGAGGGTATACAGTATCTGACAGTAGGCCGTAACAGGGTTGTCATTAAGTTTTTAAGAGGTGGAAGGCATGGGAGTAGGCGGCCACAAGAAATGACATTTAGTGTTTCAAGTATAGAAATTATGTAGAAAGTAGGCGGCTGTTTGGGGCCAATTTGATCATAGTAGGGGGCCAAAAAGGGACGCCAACCGCCTTCTAATGACATCCCTGCCGTAAACAATCTGTTACCACTAATTTTGTCAGTAGATTTTTTTTCATACAGTAATAAACATCCAGTGGTTGTGGTGTAATATTGACCAGCAATTATTTGGGGGCCAAATATCACAAACCTCTTTAACACACTTAAGATCTGAAAGCAAGAAACTTTGTAACAAGAAATTTTTAGTATCACATGGATTTACTATCAGGCACAGCAGCTTACATGTCATGACAGAAGTCATGTTTATCAGTCCTGTGATAACAGATCTATATATTAGGCCAAAACGTTTTCTCTCATTTCTCACAAATATCATAGTACATGTATGTTCTTAAATACTGCAACAGTTAACATCATCTCTCAACAAAACATACAATTTGTATACCTGGTTTTCCCATCACTAACTTACACAAATTCAAGGGGAACACCTGTAAGTTTTTATCTCAGGGTTGTTTGTGGGGAGTGGGCGGGGCGGGGGGAGGGGGGGGACCGGTCTTGACTTGGAAAGAACTGATGATCAGGTAGTTAGAAACTTCTGAGATACACTTCACACAAAGAGTAAAGACAGCAATGGGAAATCTGTGGCAAATCTAAAGATAATTGGTTTGAACATGACATTACACAAAATATGCCAATTTTTTAATCCAGTTTGATATATAATACGCCCTCTTTAATAATTATTATGAATACACTACATGTATGTGATATTTAAACATGTGATAAGCTCAAAGTGATGAATTATGTGAAGACTGATGTTACACAAAATATGCCAGATTTTTTATCCAGGGCGATATAAATATGCCCTATATAATAATTCTCTCTCTCCTCTGTAATAATCCTTCTGAATAGGCCTATACTTAAACATGTGATAAGCTCAAATGTGATAACTTATAAGAGGACTGGTATCAGTATAATTTGACAGGACTCTTTGTATGTACATATGTGATTGAATAGAGAATTAAAAAATGTTCACCCCCCTTCCCCCCACCCCTCTTCCTTTTGCCATTTCCATTGAGTACAAAATTAAAAATCCATATTTGGACCCCCTCTTATTAGGCACATAATTAAATACTTGTTGAATAGTTCTGAATATCAATATGTGATATGAATAGGATATCATAATATGCCCTTGTGCCATTTAACTGAATATTGTGGTCTGTGATAACATTGTTGTGTCTAGTACATGTAACAGAACAGGTCAGCTGTCCTATTGGACACCGACCCTGCTAATATGTGATATAAGGATTATCCTTTCTTTTACCAGAGTCTAATTAATGTGATAATATGCCACATATTCTAACCTTCTGTGTTGTGCGTGTCGTGTGCAAATACATGTTGTAAATAGGGTAAACTTTCACATAGCAACAGGTTTTGCAAGAATACAAAATACTGCCTCGTGAAACAGCTGGTCACGGCTGAGGGAGAGTGCGTTTACCTCCCACCGCAATAACACAGTAACATTCTACACTGAATGAGCGCAAAGGCACTCGATATCTGAACCATTTTCCAGCCCTAAACTGCCCGCTTGTCTTTATACATATGATATAACTTCGTTCTTCTTAGCCCTTCGCCCACAAATACAGACAAACGCGAGCCTGCTCGTGTTGGAAATGTCACTGTCTCGGTACCGTATCCATGGCAAGCACGTGACATGTAGGTCAACTTTTATACACGCTGGGGAATACCACCTCCAGCTCATCAGTTCTCATATTTCTGTGGTTAATGTTGGGCAAGAAATATGTATAAACAATCAATAAAAAATCAATAAAATATTTTATTTCTCTGCACTGAAAGAATCCCTGAGTTGTTTTGCACGATATATTTTTTTGGCAAGCCAGGCAACACTGCTTGTATTTGCGGCGGGGGTAAAATGTACCAGCCGCGCTCAGAGAGAATCAGTTTTGCGCATTTGTTGATTATTTTTACATTCAAATATATCTCCTGGTTAGAATTGGATTCAAAACCTCCGTATCGGCATTTGTTGTGTAATAATTTACCGCTGGGACGTCTTTCATCCCGAGTCAAAACCCCGAGATTACGCAGCAATCGAGGGGTTTTGACGAGGGATGAAAGACGTCCCAGCGGTAAATTATTACACAACAAATACCTCTATGTCGGTTGTGAACCCTTAAACATACAGTAATCCCTCTAATAATTCTATCACAGGAAGTGAAATATCCCACCTTAAAATCTGGGGGTGATTATGCATAATCCATTATTTATGTGTTATTTCAAGGATTTTTTATTGTGATCAAATTTATTAGAGCAGCTGATTGAATTCTGTTCCCAAAATTGGGGGTGATGATTGAATTTTGATAGCGGAATTGAAATATTAGAGAGATTACCATATGCATGTGATACATGTAACAGCTGTTATACTTTTGCTTTTAACAGTCAGGGTACCGGTACTAGTACTGTCGGTGGGGGGGGGGGGTAGAAATTCCAAATTTCTTGTAACTTTATTAATTAATGCTCTTGCTGAGACTGACTTCACATCAAAAATAAAATGGTACCGGGTACCGATTCAGTTAAATTTGATTTTGTTGTGTTGTCAGTGAATCCTTACCAGAAATGTGCAAGAGAATGAAGCATACATACATGTGCACATACATGTGAACAGTGTACAGTATTATTTTATTCAGTTATTCCATCAACTTTCTTCTAACCCTAGTTTTGTCCTCTTCTGTTATTACCTCTAAATACATAGTTTTTGATGATACCACAGTTCTTTTAACAGGACAGTCCTATGCGACAGGTGGTCTCCCCTCTCAGTTCCACTGTTATTCTATGCTATAATAAAGCTTACTACGAATACAACTTAAGTTTCCTCTCAACACGTGAAGAGAACAACTCTGGTAGAAGCGCAATCTTAAAGAAAGTATTCAGTTTTGGCAGCATTTCATTTTCCCACAAATCTGCATCAAACTTAATCCTCTCAATGGACATACCACATGTAGTCCAAACCACAAAGTCGCACCATTTTCGTTTTGTGATAGCAAGTTGCCCTTGAACTTGGTAATAGTACGCATGCTGTTTCTTCAGCTCAACAGTTCCAGTACTTGAAAGGTAACAGTAAAAGTTTGCATTTCTGGATGCCTCAGATGGCATTTGGTGACGAAAGCGATACGGACATTTAATTTCTAATAGTCCATTATACTGAGGACAGTGGGGGCAGTACACAAGCCCATCTGGACTAGTACCAAGATGTGGGTGGGAAGGGGGCACCACAAGTCCACACTCGCGTATGGTGAGAGGCGGGTGTTTCTCCAGCTGATGAGACACATAACAATCCCTGGCAACAGCCTCCTGTTCTTTTCCCCATCTCATCGCACTTGTTTCACATTGAGGAACATAACCAAGCAACACTTTCAGCAGATTATCTGGAGGAGTTTCTTCCTTCCGCCTCACAATTGTTCCGAAAACTGAAGATGTCAATCGTCCTTTTCTTGCCTCCATCCACAAGTCATTGCTGGTCTGTCCTCGCGTTGCTGTCTCTATTATTTCCGCTTCAGACTCTGAAGTTTGCAGTTCATTGAAATAAACCTGACAAAAATCTACACATTCTTTGCTCGCAAGGTCTACATTGTCTGCAAACATAAAGTCAATGCTGTGTAATGTGGGTAATTGGACTGTTTCCTTCTCACTGACTGTATCTGCTGGAGGAAAATTGTGTAGCCATGCAGCTTGTGGATAGACTGTAGATAAATTTGTTTTGAATAAATCAATGTCCATGATGGGATGGGTCATAGTCTGCATAGTTTTGACAGATTTTATGTGCTTTGTTTTCTTCCATTCAAATTTTTGGAATTTCATATCCTGACTTTTGATTGGCGACAATTTTCTTTTCCTTGGTTTATTCCACTTGCAAGCTTCTGATGTTGAGGAGTATTCACCTGCCTCTTTCTTATCACTGATATCAATGAGGGCATACAAGAGAGCAGCAACGTGGTTACAGGATTCCCCAGCTCTGAAAAAACAATGAACATCAACTATTCAGTATATCGCTAGAAAATGGACTAGAAATTGATGGTCTTTTGTTTACCATTATTATTATCACATCAACAACATGTGACAGTGTGGTACGTGTTGTGAATATCCCTTGACCCCCCACCAGTACATTCACAAATACACTGATGATCCAATTTCCAAACAATATTCAGCACAAGATGGGTTCTGGTCCTCCCCCCCCCCCAAGTTGACAGAATCTCTTGTGGATGGAAGACTAGGTACACTGGTTATCTAATTTTTATCATATTTAAAATATACATATATGGTAATTCACAAACTCTGTACCGTACACTTAGTAAAGAATATTAAATCCATGCCAATTGATCTATTCAACAAAGACCTACCCAGCAGTACAGGTGCAGTTTGCTGAATGAACTATCCCAGTTACCTTGGACAAACAAACCCAAACATGGTAATCTGGCCTGTCCTTCTTATTGGCTGTTGGTAATGATGGCAGACATTGACATTTGACGAAGCAGTGACTGCATTTGTCTGTGATGGGGTGGCATAATATGCTATGAATATGCCTATCTTCATAAAAAAACCTTTGCCCTCAGAGCCCTCCGGGCCCCTAATCCCTGGTGATCAAAAGTCCGATGTTTGCTTAAAACTAAAAAATTATAAAGTTCGTTCTCGGCAAACTTGGGAATATTCGTTTC